>JTDE01004738.1:2631-26329 GCA_014338405.1 Paragonimus skrjabini miyazakii | reverse complement strand
GAAGACAGCAGTGCCGCAACTATAAAACTAGTTCTGCTGTATACCCATAGGATCGTGCCTCACTACCCAAGCACTCCTACGCGGTCAGTAGTGTGACATTTAATCCTATGAGTGTAATTGTTTTTCGTTTGACTGCTCCCCTTTGGCTTGTCTGACAAGGTTGCACCTGGAAGGAACGGAGTCCTAGTCATTATAGTCCGCCGGATCAAAACAGTACACAAGCCCGACCACCTCGCCAAGGTAGCAGTATAGGTCGGGATTTGACTAAGCTATATATGAATTGATGTAAATTACTGAGAAGGGGTCATGGAAGCTACAAGTCTTATAGATGCCACCTTATTTTGCAACTCCGTTGTTTGGTGTTGATTGTTTCAGTCTAGACATAGAGGCTTCAGGAACTAAGCTCTATCTCTGAACTAGGGTTTGTTATTATCATGAGTGTGTCACCTGAGCGCCAGTGTCAATCACTGGCGTATTGCTATCGATGATGGTGATCTGAATGAGGTATTTTCACACTCATAATCGTTTTCCGAATCGAACTTGAGAAGCTTCTACTGATCCGGTTGTGTTATTGCTACTTCGTTCCGTCTGTAAGTGGCTCGACACTCAGTCGCTAAGTAAGACTGAGTGAGGGTAGTGTTTTTACTAACTGTTTTGAGTGCCGGCTGACCGTGAATAGCCTGTCCGGTTGTGCTGCGTAGGATGAGCGTCCTGTCGTAGTAGAAACGACTTGAGATGTGACGTCCTCATCTGCATAAGAACATTCAAGGAAGACCTTCATTGTAGGGGTAGCAACTGTCTCCATTGATTCCTACTTTATCTTTTCAGTTCTCTGTGTATACCCATATTACTCGATGAATTTTGGAGATTTGTTATTTCAAATTAGACACCACCCACACTTGCTGGCAGTCTTCGCGTTTAAATAGGCCCTTCGGTTTGTTCACTTTGAAAGGAGGCACTAAACCCCGATTCCGTTCTTGCTAGAGTTCATCACTGGCACATATCCTCGTCCGGACCGGAATTTGGGCCCCTGTGTTTGTGAGACTAGCATGTTCACCACAACGGCAATAACCCCACAATGGCTTGGGTCATCAAGTTCAAACGCTCAACCACAACCTTGTGTGAATGGTTTTCAGCTTCCTCGATCATTCCTTTCACTTTCACCGATAGCCCCCTGAGGATATGTACTACCGATGAGCTTTTATTAGAACGAAACTCAGGTCTAATGCTTTCTTTCGATGTGAGCCAGCCGAAAGGCTTATCTAAATGCGAAGGCTGCGATCAAGTATGGGTGGTGTTTGATTTAAAATAATCTAAATCCCTGAACATCCATTATTACTTGAAACTGTTCGCAATTGATTCAAAGATGACGGTAGCCTCAGCCTAACTGAGAAGCCCTAATCGTGGGGTCATTGATTGGAGTGAACAGAGCGTTTGTTTTTTCTCCTTCCAAAGTGACCCGGAAGTCTGAACATCATTCATACAAGATTGCGGTTGAGCGTTTGGATGTGAGTATTCGGTCAGTACGTGTTAATTCTGTACGACCTTCGAATCGATCGGTAACGCATAATTAATAGGACCACGCCTCACTGTCAACCGCGGTGGACGGATCGATGTCGATGGGACGACTGTTTAACGTTAAGTAACTTGAATGGCTGCAGTAAGTTGACCCGTTAAGATATCAAAGGTTGGTAAGATGCACAATCGAGGAGAGCTTAACAAAGAGCGAGTTGCTCATTGGATAGGAAGAATGCTTTGATGGACCAATAGGAAACGGGCGATGAAATAAGAGGCTGGCAAGACCCATTAAACTGTTCAAGAGTAAAATCTTCTTGTAATCAGTATAAAAATGCCAACAATGCTACAAAACTATTATGAATAGAAAGTCGCAACTCGCGGTGACCGATGATGACATTGAATATGAGTGATAGACGGATGAATTAGTGCCAGTTACAAAACGCAAAGTAGTGTTTGTCAGTAAAGTAGCTATCTTCTCGATTAGCCGAATATAACAACTTAACGGTTCTTGTTCGGAAGTACAACAGAAGAACTAGAGAATAGATGAAGTTGCGAAGCGTGGAGATCGATGTGAGACCGGTTACAACTTGAACCTAAACAATCAGGGTTCAACGATTCAGTAACCTGCAGTCAAACAAGCCCAACTCAATAACATGTCAACCACCAATTGCAGCAGACTGCAGTAAACCAACCCTTTTTATTCTGAGGCTATTAGCCTTGTGGTTAACGGTCTATTCACACCAACCCGAGGACCAGAGTGTAACTTCAGGTCCAGATGGGGATATACACTATTGATGAGTTCTACTAAAAGCGAAACTCGGTCTAGTGCTTTCTTTTAAAGTATACCAGTGATTTTCGCAATAATAACATGTTCCAAGTCGGATTTTCCCCAGCAGTGCTTTAACCGGAGTGCACTTGTACCTTTCAGTTGAGACTATATCGACTCATCCTATTCATTTCTGTAGTAAAAGTTTTCGTGTTACCTCAGAGTTTGCATACCTTCGCTGTTTACGATGTTGGATTTGGGAAGGATGTGCACCGTCTGTGTGCTATCCCGCTTGCTGTATAAGTCGAAGCTTGACACGTTTGTGACGGAGATGTGAACAGACTTGTCGCGTTCCACTGTTGTTGTCGTCTTTGTCAGTTAACCCGCATCATGTGAAAGGATCACGTGAATGTCCCGGTCATTTGCCAACGGGTACTTCGAAAATCTATGACTATGCGATCAGTTGGTCAATTAATCAAAGTGCATGGTTTGCAGCGGCCGTGTGTGCTAGCTGGGCGTCTGCTGCGTCAACGGTTTGGCGTGTAGCGTAGTCTGCGCAAAGCCGAATGGCCCTGTCTGCACTTCTGACCAAGACTGCAATGACCGCCTACACAGAGTAGTCCACTGGTTCAATCATCCCAACGACGCTCCAGTTTCCACTTTAAGGTTATCAGTGCAGTTTATGGGACTGGGAGTTTGGGTTATGACACTAGCTTGGTACTAGGTCGAATATAGGACTGTCCTCGTTTTGGTTCAGCAACTGAATTCTTCTGAGACCGTCCAATTGCCTTCGTTGGGGAGCTGCTGGAGGCATTGCGGTACTCCGCTGCGTCTGAACTCGGTGACGTTTTCAGATTAATGAATTATCGGCTAGTTGAAGTTATTCGATCTTGTCTAGTCCATGAGGATCAAGACTAAGTTTGTGAATCACGCTGAAGGTACCCATGATCGACTATCCGCTGAGGACAGTGGCGTACTGAAATTATTCAATGGTAAGCAGTCGATCAACAATAGGGCTTCGGACATTGGGTTGTCCAGACCATTGTAGGCTTGCCAGTCGGGTGCCATGTGCGGCCAGAGATTAACGTGATATTGAAGGCCATAGTGAGCCTGTCGTTGATGAAAACGGAACCACACTTTCTACGTGTTGTGTGGTCGCCATTCCTTGTAGTATTAACGGTCCGTGATATTGAGAAACGAGGCATATGTACCTTGCGAGGATTCCTGTTGGACGGGTTCTGGCACCAGGACTGTAAATGCCCCACACCTTGGGGCCCCGCCGGGGACAGTGGCGGATGCGGTGCAATCTACCACATTATCAAAGTGAAGCAAGCAGTTTCGGTCGACGGTCATGCCTTGGAGTTCGTGCAGCCTTGGTTAGGACATTCCTAGACCCTTGTTCGATCATAATGATTTCATGCTTACCAGACATCGATGTTCCGTACTGACATCTTGCAGGGCGATATCGTGACCCTGTTCTACGTTTCTGAAATCCATGTTCTGTTGTCTGCTTCTTGCAGTAACCGGAATCTACAGGCGAAAACCAGATAATTGGACTAATCCGCTGTCATTGTATGAACTTTGAACCGTTCGCATTTCCAGCTCGTCATTCCAGTGTAAGTCAACCATTCATCGTCGGCCGCCTTCACTAGCTTCAGCCTTAGTAAGGTAGGTTAAACATGGCTGACCACCTCGAAAAGATTATCGTATTTTTTGGACCAAGAATCGGATGCAACACTAGTTAGGGGATCAAAATTGGATTCACAGCTGGAGTCGGTTACAGACCCCTTCACAGGTTTGAAGAAGCCGTCTAGTCCCAACGTCGGTCGCTGCGCACTCTGCTTCTGCGTCAGCATTGTAATTAGTCTCGGCTGTTCATGCTTGAATTGTTTCTGTTGTTACCGCGGCAGGATCTACACTTCCTCAGACGTGAGTAACGCTGTGGATTTTCCCGTCTCCAGTTGTAAACGCCAAAAGGACACGGTGGATCAATAAATTAAACTTTTGCTCCCCATTATAACGTGAATCTCCCGCCTTGAGATGGAAAAAAGGGTAAGCATTCGTCCAGAAGAACAACGCGCCTGATCGCTCTTAAGTCAATCCGAAGGACGATTGACTAAAGCGAATTTATTTCGGCAAAATATGTGAATGCCATGGCAACATATACACGGACATATGCAACAATCATGGTGACCAAAGACTATTCTGCAACGGGAAAGTTGAAAGGCATTCACTAACAATGGTAGTCATTGTCATCGAATAACCAATAAAAGCGGCGAGTTAGGGGTCAAGGAAGTAAAAATTCGGAAAAATTGCCTCCAGAATGATTTGGGAATTTTCGTCCTATCTCGATTGACTCAAATCATTTCTCTCAGGAAAGGGGCTTTTTGGAAAATGATGTTTCCTGGCGACTGCAGATGTTATCTGACTTGACAGTATGCTGTAGTCAGTTGCTGATCTGCATTCACATGACTATCAACTTCTTATTTGGTGTAGTTGATAGGAATTTTGCTCGCTACTGTTGTTGTCATTGGTTACTCGAGCCACTACACCATCTGGTTCGCCTTAATACTGTTTTATATGTGACTAATTGATTAGAAAACACTAAGCCGATTTTTCCTCTCTCCTCACTCACATCCGTAGGCTAGTCGAACATATCAGGATGCCGTCGACGGATTGCATCCGTCCGCCGAATTCAATACCACCTTCTACATTGAACCGATGACGGGAGTCGTGTTGCATGCCGCGAAGAAGATTCAAGTGAACATTAATGTAACCCAGAACGATAAACTTCGTGAATTGTCAAAAGTGTCCACCGTGCTGTTGCCCATCATTTTCATTAACGAGAGTGCCACACTGGATGCCCAGTTGGCTAATCAGTTGCGTTATTCTGTCGTACTGATACCGTTAGCAGTGCGTATCGGGATGTCCGTGGTGGCATTTTTCTCTCTCCTCATCCTCGCTGCGATTGGTTGTGTGTTCATTCATTCGCGGTGGCAACGATGTCATTTAACCAGTCCGTCGGATCACCAGGAGACGGAACCTTTATTGAATGGGCACTCGGCCACGTCGGTTGTATAGGTTAGCTTTGATTTCAGTTATTAAAATATCACTACCGACAACTTAATACCCTCATTGTCATTTTTTGGACTTTATTTTCTATCTTTGGAATACATCCAACCTGATTTCATTCATCAGACTATTCTAAACGACGATCCGATTATTTTGCTGTGGCTTCTGCATTGTGATCCCGGGGTCGTTTAGATGAAGTTAGGTTGGTTGTGGTGTTATATCTTAGCTCAGTTTAAGTTGGCAAACCACAGGTGTCAACCGAATCTGGGTTGGAGTCGTTGCACTAACTCGAACCGTTTAATGGTTTAGAAGCACTGGAATGCAGTGATTCAATGAGGCAAAATTGGCTCCATGAGAGAAAGTTGCCTATCTGACATACGCGTGACGGGAATGGTGTATCCACTAACTTAACTGTATTTCTATTATGTTATGTTTAACGTCTTAACGTGCATCTGTACTCATTCTGAGATATGCAATTTCGAATTGGAATGAAACAGGAAAACCTTGCCAATCATTTGACCTTACGAACTACGCTCCACGACTAACTGTCCGAATGGTACCTGTACAGGTTTGGTCGAATCAGCTGACCATGTGTGAAAATCGACACAAACTTCAATCTGGTTGGTTGGCCGTTCTAAATAACCGACTGTTGTTGTCTGAAATTGAGATCTCCTAAAAACAACACCGCACTGTGCAGTAGCGGTTCAGGGGATGAAATTGAATACACAGACACCCGCATTTGCTAGACGTACATTAATTCGATTAGAGTTCACTAGTAGGATAAAGATAGGTCAAGTATAGTCTGTTGATAAGAGCAGGTCTTTGTGGAACTATTCGATTGTTTCCGTCTCCGGAATACTTCATCGAGCTGCATCAATATGTCAAGGCGTAATCAATTGAGCTGTCCGCAAATCTTCGCTAACTGTATTAGCGATGTGATATTGGACAAGAAACTCAGAAAACCATGGCCAGTTGGTTTGTGCGCTGTGTCAAAATGCCTACTTAGTTAGTTAGTTATTATTAATTTGACGTAATTCGATATTAAAGATTCTTCGTAAGGGTATATGGATTCACCAGTTGAAGTAAGAAGCAGAAGCTCCTTTGATGTTTTTGTACTTGTTGTAAATGCATGAATAATAATCTCAATAGTCTCATTAGTAATTATGTTAATCCAGAATGTTTTGTTTCGGATCAGGTGAACCGATCACAACTCTGATATCCTTTGGGGTAGGCAAACATTCATCATGTCGTTGACCAATTGTACAATTATCTGGGTCAATACTATGTTAGAGCTGTCGCTAATGGTAGACTGATAGGGTGAGAGCAAGACGGACTGAAGTCAATTTAATCACGGATGAGAATGTCAGGGTCAATTAATTTCACAGGAAGAATACATAATCTGAATCTTGATTCGGTCAATACATCCAGACATCAAACTACATGGGCTTGATCAGCTTAACACCGCCTGACAATATTCCGGATATGCCTGAGTCGTTTGTTATAATTGCATTGAATGTGATCCACATAACGTTGATGGGTTATACGACTAAACGCCCCTGTGTAGTTTTAATCATCATCATGGTAGCCTTGAGCCTGACCAAAAGAAGCTGTGGCTCGGGTCGCCGCTCACCTCAACAGTGGCGAGGAATATCCTAGAAGAAAACGTTATTAAGACGGTTGAAAATTATTAAAAGAAGACTAAGCGGAAGAACCAGAAATGGTATGGATACGGGTACACCATTGGATGCGACACACCGCCATCTCGGGTAGCGTCTCTAACCAGCGGTTTGAGTGATCACGAGGCGGTCGACACCTATCCACTTTGCTCAGTGGAGCAGTCAGGGTCTTCATATTTTGTGACCACGTTGTTGGTTGACCACCAGACGGTTTTACCCAACTGTTGGTGGCCTCAGTATATAATACCCGGTACGGCAAACGATCAGATGACATACGGAGTACGTGACCCAACCATCGCAAGCTATTTTGTTTCAAAGGTATAAGGATGCATCAACTGCGTATGCATTCCTATCCTTTTAAGCTGATAAGTAAGCACGTAGGTTTAACGACAGAAATTTGAGCGTGAAAAAATGTACACTGACACTGTCAATAAACAAGCGAATGTTCAACAGAAAGATGTCTGGTGGCCTAGAGAATGCATTGAGGAGGTGACGACGGAAACACCGATCAACCCGCGTACATGTCCCCAGCTATTGGAATTTTAGATATCTCAGCTGTGACTAGAGTTTGTCAATGCGTTCGAAGGCGGGCAGATCATCACTAGAAAGTTTTGTTTACACTACAGCATGTGCATTTGAAACTCGAGTTGAAAAGAATACGCTCACTCCTGGTTACTGAAAGCTGGCTTACTAAGTGGTAATAAAATGTGTGCAGTAGTTTGTACGTAATTAGCAAGTCTCCCCAGTTACCCGTAGTATAATGAGTACCGACCTCCCGTGAATGTAGTAGAACCGAAACTGCCTTTTTCAGGGGAAATTGATACGTATTGCGTCTTTCGTTTTCCCCCCACAACTCTGTACTAACTTCTGGTGTAGAATCCTGTTAGGTGAAGCTGTGTGACCCTGACTCCACGATATCGTGGATTCGGACTGTTGTGACATATCCGTAGGTTTTGGGCTCGATTGTCTACGTGTGCTGTCCAGGTAGGGCTTGTATAGGTTGAAACAGCCGCCCACAACGTTAGTCACCTAGTTAATAAAAAATCGGGGACAGTTTTGTTAAATTCTTCGCGTTGAAGCACATGTACCTGTGCATCGCGGTAAGGCTTAAACCCATTTTCTTTAAAGGCCATGTTCACGTAAGCTTGTTTATGGGTTGCCTCTGGCTCGCTTCAAGATGAAATGGGAAGCCCTGTCACTGTCGGAGGCCTCCCGCTTTCTCTATCAGATTCGGACACTCCTAGTAACTTTAACGTCCTTGAAATAAGGTTTTCCACGTTTTCTTTGGCCAATATTCGTTCACCAGAGCGCCTGGACATCAAACGCTCTGCTGTCACCAACGTCCCTCGACCAGATTCTACGTAAATAGCAACAATTCACGTGTATTACTCCCTGCAAACAAGCAGACTTACTATCGCCCGTCATCATTACCGAATGCAAACTTCTCATGTTAACCCCAGTGAATGTTTCAACCGACCATGTTGGTCATGGTTTCATTACATATGAGAACACTATGCTACCCGAAAGTTAAGTAGTGGACAGTAACAAGAATACAACACAGCTACAGGTTGCACAAATGTCAGAAAAGCTAGTACCCACTAAGATAGTGGTCAGGTAGCACTACGTTCATTCAGCATGTTTATTTCAACTATGTTCATCACCACAGACATTGTGTGATGGCTAGACAGAAACATGGTCGAACGGTAACGATAGTAGGTTCTGTTGCGACAGTTTACGTGTATCTGGTTCCAGCTGGACGCACGAGGTCAGTTCACAGTTCATACTTCAAACGCAGGGAGCGAAGGGTCATGTGTCGGATTCAGCTCTTGACTATAATAGGTGTAACATGTCAATGCATAACTAAACACAGATCCGGCTGGTCCGTTACAAACAACTTGCAACAATGGATATGGTGATTTTGTAACTTTGTGAGTTTTATATTAGGTATTGTACACTACTCGCATTTGGCTGCAGCTTACGCGTTCATTCACGCAAAAATTCAAGTGAACTGTTTGGTCTCATCAACTGATCTTACTTGTGCTCGGAGCAATGATGTAAAAAGATACTGCAAAAACCTACGCCATCTTTGTTAGTCGGGTAAAACTGCCGTGCATACACTATGGTGTAAAGAAGAATAATGCTACTCCACACAGTATGTGAATTCTCCGGTAACACGGTCGGATAAAGATAGTGTGGTGAAAATCTACTCCATTCATCGCTTATCTAAACCCTGACACAAAAGAAAATTTAACAAGGGGCCAATCCAAACGTCGTGTTAAAGATACCACATAAGGATTGGAAGAACAGTCTCAATGTTACGCCTTCCTTTTTTCGCTAATTTCACTGTTCTGTATCTCACCAATTAACCTACAGTCTGTGATTTTGTATGTGCCAATACGATCAGTTGTTGACAGACTGATTTTTTCAATACTGTTGTGCATCCATAAATTCGGCTTTTTTCTCATACATAAGGAACTGCTTAGTGCAACCAGTACAAGGTCTTCTCTTTATTACTTGCATGGGAGGTTTAAATTCGAGTACGATTTCTAGGGCTGTTAAAAGTCCCTAATACTGAGTATTAGAAGATAGATTGGGAAAAGTGGTAAGATCAAATGACCAGCAAGGTCACCTGGCTTAACTTCACTGGGTTTATTTCGTTGAGACTATCTCAACTTCTACATACTTAGGGGCGGATCACAGTCACTAAAGCGGTTTAAGTAGGACATTGTCCAGGCATGTCAACTAATATCGAAGGGTACGTTGTTTAACTTTTCCACAAACACATACTGGGAACAAGAATTTTGGCGCTGATCGCAATCAAATTTGAGCCAAAACTTCTGACCTATTTACTAGTCTGTCTTTCATTTTTGTGACGCAGGTTGCGATTACTTTGAACGCACATTACTTCGATTTCCGTTATTGTGTAAGTGGACGAAGAATCCTTGATTGTTATTCTGTCGTTCCGTTGCTCAGCTGCTAATTTTTATTACTACCGCATATGTATTGACTCAGAACTGGAGTTAAATTCACTGCCGAGTTCGGAGAATTTGAAATAACTTTATTAAATACCGTCAAAATTGTGCGCACGAAATCACCTTGTACTTACCATCGATAACACTGGGAACGAGAGATCATACGTGGGACATGAATGTGCTTAGCCTCTAACACACTGCGATGCACTATGTCCATTTCAGACGAGGTTCGAAGGAAATCGGCGTTATATTTAAAAGAAACATGGAAATAATAGCAAGTTCAGCTTGTGGATGCAACGCTCATTTTTCACATCTATGGCCTAATCATACCTGCTCTGAATTGAGGGCGGATTTGACGGAAGCTTTTCCTAGGATTACCTGTTTGTCCTTTTCGCTGGTTTTGTCGTTCGCGGGTCGTAGCAACGATTATCCTCACGTCATCAATCGGTCGCCTAAGTGTGACAATAAGTATTCACAACCAACGACCGAACCGATTATGTTTGTCAGTTGTTCTCGTTATTTTTTTTGAAAGGATTGTATATTCACAACTGCCACTCATTTATTAGTGTTTGTCAAAACCTACCACGGTTTTATGTTCAATACCACTCACAACTGTCGCATTTCCATAGACTTTCCGGCCAGCCTCTTTCGGGGAGAAAAACTGGAGTGGAGTTCCACTCTTGTTAGAGCTTGGCAGTAGTTCATATGCATGCCACAGCCGGGATTTGGACTCCGACCACTCTTTCATCAGACAACTGTGTTGACCACTGACCTCACACTAGGCATGATTAAATTATAATACACGAATGCTAAGCCACCTTCGTTTGTGAATAGTGATCAAGTTACCCGATCGCCTGTACAGAAGACCTTGTTAAATCCAGTCACCAACCCGAAGGTAAAAATTTATTTCATTAAACCTCCTATACAATCTTTAGGGTACTGTTGATTAATTGGGAAGTTGGTTGATTTCATGTTGGGAAGGTTAGACACCATTAATAAGCTTTGGCACGAACGAAATTTGAGTCTGGTATCTCCTTTTGAAAGGGGCTGAATGGAAAATGTCTATTTAAACGCAAAGACTGCTATCAAATTTGAATGATGTTCAGTCTGAGATTAACCAGCTCTCCAATTACTCAACAGTAACGTACTGTGACGTTTTGCGATAATTTGGCTACCTTTGTGTGCTGTCACTTCACGGAATTTCCCCCTGGTTGTCATAATGCATATAACAAACGCCCGTGAGGATAGACTGGAAGTATCCTGCGTTAGTTTCTGAGGTTGAATCGGGCTCACGTAGCCAATGGTACGTGTTTTTAAGTTGAACCGTAGCGTCTATATGACTGTGTAATCAGGAACAACAACAATAACATCTTTTCTGTTCGTGACAGTATACTTTTCAAGTTGAACATCACCCACAATTCATCGCAGCTGTCGTATTCCCATAGACTTTCCAGTCGACCCATTTCGAAAAGAAGCACTAGACTCGAGTCTCGCTCTCATTAGAGCTCGTCAGTAGTGCATATCCTCGCCACTGTCCGGACTAGAACCACGACCACGCTGTTCATGAGACAACCGTGTTTACCACTGCGCCATTGTCTTCACATTAGGCACAACCGAATTATCATATGTGAACACTCAACCACTTTCGCTTCTGAGTAAGTAGGCTTTTTGTGCAGTATTTGAGGGTCAGTATTTCCGTGGTTTTCACTGTTTCCTCAACTTCCTCGATGTTTTAAAATAGTGACCTGCCCACATGTAATCGTAAAGCACATCTTATTCCGGAGAGCATCACATGATTTGCGTCTTCTCATTGTCTTATTCAATATCTGTATACTAATTAATCGGCTACCACATAGAATAGTGTACAAATTTTTCGCTTAGGTGAACCTTTAACGTGACTTGACCAGTGGTGTAAAGCATGTGCGAATTGATTCTGCATTAGTGTCATGTCACTGTGATTCTGTCGTCCGTATAATTTCCGCCCTCAAGCCTAGTGGCATCATTCTATGTTTGGAAGAATAGTCAAATTGGAGGATTCAGACCAGAGGCAGCTAAGTTGCCTGTAGTACACTTGAATTGAATTGTGAAGCCCTAGAAAAATCGCAGTCAGAATGTGTATATGGATATTTTCGTTTTGTCCCGAAAACTTGGAGAAGTTCTTGATTAAGTTGTACACCTCTTCTTAACTACTCACCACTTACAAATACAAACTTCGCCCCATCTTAGAGTGCACATACCGGAGGTTGAGACCCGTTACTTTATCTCCCTCTTATTGACGTTCAGTAGCAACCTGTGTATACTTCAACGATCCATCCATAACTTCCGATTTTCATTTCCTATTCTGCCGAGGAAAGGTTCCTTATGTTACTCTCTTCTGTTTGTATTACCGCTACAGGTGCTTTGTGTTAATCAGTGTTATCTGATCCAGTCTGTGAACACGTTGAATCTCTGTGTCTCACTAGACTGCTTTTTGAGCACATACTTTTGCTATCCGATGTATCTCATAAATTTTACCACGAGCCGCTCCTATGTATTGCATGAAGCTCGAGGTAGGACAGCCTGATAGTTTGATAACCACCATCACCTGTTGGTAGTGTACCGCCAGTCCGCGCAAAAAAAGAGATCAGGTAAGGACACACACTAAATGTCAGACGGGAACTGAAGTGCCATACACTGAACCGATGATAGTTGCAGAATAAATATCGCTGATGATCCTTCAGCTCGTCTGCAAGAGCCAACGAATAATTGGTGCATTTCACCATAGTAGTTCGGCACGATGTACTGTAACCGATTTTTGCACAATGGATGTTTCTAACAATGACTGTCATTCATAAAGACTGATTGATCTCCATCTTATTGTGTTTGGTGACTTCAGCAGATTAGGTGGAATCCGATGACTGATTGTCGCAAAAGCACGTGTCCACAACACGTGGTTTCTCCTGTGTCAAATCCAAATTGGGTGTAGGGAAAAAATAATTGGAGAGTGGGGTTAGCAGACGATGACCAAGTTGTACCGGTTAACTTAATTACCAAGCTGCACCAGATATTGTTGACTACAAGACGTTTAAGAATAATGACATTAGTGGCCTAATAATATCAGTAGGATCTACAGTACTAGAGGTCATTTCCTGTTCCTGCTGATTTGAGTGTTCAGGCTTTTAGATGGATTTCACTGCTGTAGGATAGTAGAAGAGTATAGTTAGGGCGTCGCAGCCAGACGTTTCGACGCGCGATATCTGTAAGATAACCGGTGTCCATATTCCCCAGGAACTCAGCTCACACTGCACCAATACCGTTTTATTTCATCATCAATATATTTTCCCAAAAAAATGAACCTAGTCGCTGAAGTACGGGTAGTTTAGTGAACTCTTGGTTTATTGGAGAATAATGGCTTCTCTAATAGATCCCTTCTATCTAAGATTGTCTGATCAGGAATTGGAAACCCACCGTTGTTTTATGCAAAGGAAGTTAATTCGGCGGTCGAATTGATTGGTTGAACAAGCCATTTCTTGACAGCAGCCCGAATATTTCCTTTCTTTGATACGGCTTGGGAGGAGCATCTGTGATTTCGTCAAGCCAGCCTTCTGATATTTTTCAAGGATTTTTCACGAATTTACCCTTCCACGTGAATGGGTTAGTACATGTAAAAGACTGGTCAACCGGTAATGGATCCGTCAGGCCAGAATCGATAACTAGTCCTTTAGTTCAAGCAGGACATGTTTATTCTGTTCGTTGACCACAGTTGAAACATGTTTGCTTTTCCGCACGCTGATACGGGGATCAGCTTTAGTGAACTGGTCAATCACTTGTTCTGTAACAATTAGCCGCGTGTTTCTATTGTTTTTAAGTATACCTAAGCTGTTTGTGTTCATAAACGTCACAACTAGCCGCCGGCTGACCCGTTCACCCAGAAACTTCGTACGCGGACAAATTACGTAGCATAGTTTCTACCCCTGTGTGATGTAACGAGATGGATAACTAGATTGGCTTTTAACGAAAGCAGTCATATCACATTAGTGGTCCTCAGGATATCAAATAAATGACAGAGGGTCTCCAAAAGCCATTGCTTCAAACAGGATCCGTCACGTAGAACAATATCGGCTGCTTTGATACAACACTGAGAACAAAAGCCGGTTGTTCGTGAACTCTATAGATATGCCGTAGGGCAGTGTATAAAATGAAGGTCGAATCCAAATAGTTATTTCTCTAGAGGAAGTGATTTACAGAAAGCAGCATCTCTGTCGTTTTGCGGGGATCGTATGAAGTCCCCGTGTGACTGTAAGTAAAAGTATCGTCAAGTTAACGAGCATCATCCACTTTGGGTACAAAAGGCACCCTGGCAGTGCTAATTTGGGTTGGGGTATATGCATAAAACCCAACAAAGATATTAACTAGGCCGTCACACAACAGTGGAAAGGAAACGTTGTTCATTTTTGAGTAAGTAGAATTGAACCGGAAGATGAAACAGAATTTGATGAATTGTTCCTGATACTTTTTAGGAAACCAACAATATTTGAACACTATACACCAAAGGGGCTGCATGAAGATGGGATTCCAACGCCTCGCAAAATCGAGAACCTTCACGGAGGGTAATTTATGATCTGTTCTTCATAGTCGTTTAAAGACTATAATGGTTGCATCCTTAACCCCTAATTGATAAGATACATATAAATGGATATAATAACAACTCTGAACAGCCTGTTTAAATAAATGACCATTAGTCAATCCTCGTCTTCCAGTAGAGGGCCCTTATTTATGTGTGAAAGATTTTCCAGCATGTCTATAGGTATTTTCTGAAGCCTCCCTATTTAAAAAGTATTGCCAGATGCGTTTCAATATGTCTGAAACTCATTTGCTCGATATAACCAATGGCGGCGGTCATGAGGTCTCTCCTCCACAAGCCGACAGCAATTCTCGATGAGGGGTGAGCCGGAATAATTACAGCGAGTGCATCTTGAGTAGTCAACTGAAGTCAACAGATTGCTTTATGCATCCGGAAAAGTGAAGTTTCCGTCTTTTTACATGTGTATATCTTCAGCAAATAGCGGACGTCTAAACAAGTGTGCATAGGTCACAAAATTAGCACGACTGTGGAACTCACGTACAGGTAAAGGAGATCGACTGCAGTCAATATCAGTTGTGAAAGGTAACTATTGATTTAATTTTGGAGTTAATTCAAGAATGAAAAAGTTGGGTCTGCGAGGAAGTTGAATTAAATAAAGAATACTAAGACCGGGTACTTACAGATAAATGTTTTTACGGGGATCCTGTGGGAACACACTTGGAGAGATCTGAATACAAGGGATGGTTTGTGTCACGAACGACTCGAGACGAAATTTTCTCAGCTGGGACGCGCATCACGGCGCTCACCGAAAGTTCAAACAAGTGCATCAGACAGGACGTATGCGTGAACCGAACAACAACCCTGAAACGTCATGGGGTGACCAACACAGTCGTCGGTCAAGGCCGAAGCCAAGCCAATGAAGCCGACTGCTGTGTTGATTTCATATATAATGCCCTATTGACAATATACAGACAACTTTTGTTGTGCCTCGTTTCTGAGTCTTTTTTAATCAGTCGGGATAGCTTGAGGTCGTAGTAACTAGCGTTACAAAAGTTTGTATGCTGTGGGATTTTTGCTAAAATTTGTTCGTACGTATTGAAATGATGAGAGAGAAAAATAGTCAACGAATTGTTTATAGGGGATGTCACTGCAACGGGACAGATGCTTCAGGGATCTGGTAAAAAGTAATACATCCTTTTACAACCAATCAGGGAAGATAACAGGTGAACAATGCATCCGGTTGGAGAGCACAACAAACAACTATTCAAGTGGTGGGAAATAGAGCGAGAAGTTAACCACCGGACATAAAACGAAAATCACCTGATTTCGATGAAAACATCACTAACTTGAAGTTACCATGTCCTGTTGTTACTCACAGTAATCCCCAGATATTTGATAGAAATCAATCGATATGAAGTCTCATTAATTGTATAAAAGAAAGAGAATGTATTTGAAGGTCTTTCGTATTAATTCCCCTTTATGAACGAAAACAAAATGTCAACATATTTGGATGTGTTAAGAGACGAACTGTGTGACTCTAATCAACTTGCTAGCTCGGATGAACTGTCCAGCAGAGCAACAGAAGAAAATCTAGTTGGGTGCTTGTTGCCCAACACCACATCATCTGCATAATTGATTACAAATGTGTGATTGTCTACTGGCATGAATGCAATATGAAGTGGAAACAAACGGGATAGAGTATTGCGCTCTGTAGAACACTAAAGCCAGTGACGTACGGATTAGGCATGATCACTGAATTGATTTGCAAAGTATTCATGTATAAGCTCGTTAGTTGAATTTTTAATTTCAGCTAATTTGAGAACTTGAAGTAGCGTCCCTATATCAACGCTTCCAAAAGCATCACTGTAGTCTAAGAAACATATTCAGACGACTCTTGATTTTCCATCAAACTATGACAATGGAATGAACTAGACAAGCGAGAGCATCCAAAGTTGAGCGGGTGTGATGATAGGTAAACTGATTAGAATCCGTTATGTTCACCTGAACTTCCATTCGAACGAGTGAATTTTTTAAAAATTTCAGCGCTGCAAACGTACACAAGATCAGACGAAATATAACCAATTCTTTCTTAGGACTTGGTGTTATGCATGCCGTTCTCCAACAATCAGCAATTTCGCATTGTCTGAAACATGAGTGAATAGTTTAGCTACAGACTTGCTTAAAAATACCGTACATTCTTTTAGAACAGTCGGTGATAAGCTATCAGGTCCGCTTGTTTCGCCGGTTTTCAGCGAGACAGGTTCTTCGAAAACAGTTGGAACGAAAAAAACTACTGGGAAACGAAAGCCTTATTGTAGTTGAGAAGAAGTTATCCGTTATTATGTTAAAACTACGGTTGAGTTCTTCGACATTAACAACCAGTTTCTTCGTAGGCATGCTCAATCCACCTAGCCTTTTCATAATTTACCAGATCTCCCGGAAGTTTTGTCATCCAATGTTGTGTTGGTATACACAGAATCCAAACGATTTAACTCATATCTGATTTGACAGATAAATAATCTTTCAATTTTTCTATTTTCCTTCGGGGTCTTTTAAGACATAGGGGAAAAATCTGTCTACAAGAATTGGAATTGTTTCCCAAGGGCAGCAAACATCAAAGTCGAAATTTAGATAGTTCGTCAATTGTTCACAATAGATAGGTTGGTCGTCATGACCAAACAACCTCAAGTCGGATGAAGATATCATTTTCCTAAACCTATTGTAGTTGCCGGGAGGAGAATGTTGACGTCTGGTTCTGAAATCTCCGCAACCAATGAAATGCTTGTAGGGTGTCTTACTGTAAACCATGGAACAGAGTTTCACAATTGAGAGTTCGGATGTACTGGCTGGGGGACGCCTATGGACTGCCAACAGTTACGTTTTTCTAAGAAAGGTTAAGCCGAGATGTGCGTCCAGACACGTAGGAAAGATCACAAGGTTGTGCAGGTCGACGGTAGCTAGAAAGGTAGTATGAAATCGGTTGAAAACAACAAACATGATACATAATGACGCCGAGAGCACCCAAAAGGACTATTGAAAATCCGTCAAAAACTTGTCAATCTTAATGGCGGGAAGGCCAGCAAATACATAAGGGTTACATGCTACAGCTGAACGAAAACCATTTAAGCTGTGTTTGTATTCAACAGTTGGGCAGCTCGCATAAACGCTGAAATAAGTCAACAGGACTCGCGCGGAGGCACATAATGAGTCACTGAGTTAAGTAATGACGCCTTCACCACGCCCTTAACACACGGCGATCCACACGGTAACAAGAGTAGGTATAAAAAGAGGCAGGTATGTTGTTGAGCTTCAACGTCACAGGTAGTAACAATAGCTAGATTTCCTACTATTTTGCTGTGACGGTTGTCAGCTGCAATGTACAGGCAAGAAGACGTCCCTGAAGTGTAGTGGTAATCTAATTACGAGAGTATCTAAGGGACTATAATCACAAGCCACATCGGTTCAGCATGAATGCACGCTTTAACCTCGGTCAGAAGCAAGCGACATTTAGCTAACAGTTCAGGTCTGATACTCAAGAAGGTATTGCTCCGTGGCGCACCCGTTTGTACACCTCACTGGGGAGGATCAGGCCTTATTTCGATTCGTGTACCTTTTGGCATACATATCAAAACGGCCACTCATTCAGTCCGTAATAGCCACGACTACGGGCGATAGATATCGGAGTACCCAGTTTTTCTTGCGTTCTGTATTTGTTCAGCCTCATGTCTTGTCATCTTGTCAAGAAGTGCATGGACATGATCTAATATAACACTGATTATAAGATAGTATGTATTTGCGTGCAATTACCCGCCTCTATCATGTCCTAATATCAGAGGCGTTCTGGAGAGTTGTTTATTTCTTTTAATCAGACGTCCTTTTGGGTTTCACCTCAACCGAGTTAATTCAACATACCACATAAGCTGCCAGTTTTACTGGGTTACGTCTGACACACTGCCGTAATTGATCGACTGACCACCGCTGTGATGAAGTACATTCCATTAAAGCAAACGCGGTACTTGACAATGTTCAGCCAACTGACGAACCCCACTGCTGACTTTTCATGTGTTCCATCGAATTGAGCACTATGTTCGCGTACCTAGTGGATCACATGACATCCCTACTATGTACAAGAGACCGTCTATTCCATTAAGTTGAAAACTATAGCACACTGTGCTTTCTTTTGTATGTCTGGGAGCAGAATTATTGTCAAACCGTTTTGTGACCTTATTTTCAACATCGTCTCTGAAATCAAATCACAAAGCAACTGGTACGTCTGCTTATAACAAAACTAACCTCAAGGTATTTGTTTCAATCGAGGGCGGCTTAGTAGAAAGTTGCTCAACTGAGTTTTACATCCGAAGGGAACAGGAGCTTGTTCCAGGCGAATCAAAGACTAACGAATGTTTGATAAATTTATGTGTCTGACTTGTACTTCCGGTAAAGAACCGTAGGCTCTGACCAAATTCGCTAGAGCCGTACATGTGGGAATTGTCTTTGGGGTACATAAAAATGTCCCAAGACCTGCCATCGTGATAAACTAAATGCCTGCAGATTACCGTTGATTCGGATTGATCAGATGTACAAATTATCTAGTTTCCGTCCGTATATCTGATGTTGTGATCCAAGAACGCGGATGACACAAAGGTTGTTTATTCGACAAAGCAATACATGGGTTAGGCGTTTTAACAAGGCCAAAAACAATACCACTCATTTGCACGCGGTATTCGGCCTCAGACCGTCTCGGCTGCCGCAGACGTCAATGCTCAGTTCCTTTAAGTGGCAGAGACCATTATAGGCGATGCTGCACTCCGATGTTCCTTCCTGCATTTTTCCTGTGGCTTGTACGATGTCAAAATATATGCTCCGGTCCTACCACTGAATAGCAGTGGTATGAGTAGTATATTACGATCGCTCATCTTCACTGCACTGATTTATCACTAACAGATACGCCCTGACTACAGGTTCCAATCAGTGAAACGATGTAACTGGTTCAAAAGAACTACTTGTGAAGGGAGATGAAGCTGTTTTCATTTTATTTTCTACTTTACCAAGAAGACTATTTTGATTGCCACTGTTTAATGCAACTTCCAATTTCATAATACAGTGCTTCGTTTTAGCTGCTAGAATCGGCAGTGGCGTCCCATTTCAGTTTTTCATTAGAGTGAAATGGTTTTCCTGGCAGAAACCAATACCAGTAAGATTTGCCTGTTATGTTCCCAAGATATGGGGTATTTTGGGCAAGTAGGGTAATTAGGATAAAATCAACTTCACCTGCTATCGTTCGCTAAAAGGTAAGTCTTAAAAGTTAATTAAACATAATTTCCTTGATTTACCAGTAATCTGGTAATAAACGGGGTTCTCCATTGTTGCGAGCTGGTTATCGTCCATGTTAGTTCACACTCTTCAAAATCCATGCAACCAAACCGCTGCAAATAACTGTGTTCAAATTTTTCATTACAACCCACTAGGCAGAACTGTCCCTGTCCAGCTCGGTCGTAGAACTCTGACCATCTTGATACACACGAGCTGGGCACGTTGACCACTGCAGCACCAACCACAAACTAGACAGCCCAATTACAATCTGCCACAACTGTCCGTGATTAAGGACCAGATCATTTAATCGCTCCGATAGAGAGCACAGTGACCACCTGCTAACCTCATTCGATCACGTTGCAATCATGGTTCCTCAGTCGGATCATCACCACCGACACAAGTTGACATGCTGAACAATGGTTCATCATTGTTGAACTGCACAGGTGAACTATGTTTACCGTATTGCTTTCAAGCACTATTTGCGTCTACGCGACTTCATTTTTCACTTCACTCCCGATCCTGTTTAAACCGTGCTCGAGAAAATAATGCCACAGTTTGCATCCGCATCATTCTAGTTTGTTCTATCATCCGGATATGTATAGGTTACCTTGGCTCGACTGTTTGTTGTCTACTGTTTTTTTTTCCAGTAGCCATTTATCAGTAAGTAATCTGCTCTCCCAGTTTGTTTCTGGTTCACATAAACAAATTGTGGCTGCCACAATCCTTCCTGAATTGATCATTCTTTGCTATTTTAAAAAAGCAGGGTTATGGTAGCGGGTTACTCGTCCCACATGTCCAACTGATATCTGGCGATGGTCACTTTTGTAAGCTGCACAAAAGCGTATAAGTTAACTTCGTGGGTACAGATCAGCTGCGTAGTAATCAGCTTGTTGACCGGCATAGCCAGTTGGCACATTGGTTACGAACACAACGGTTTGCATGCGAGAGAATGACGTTAATTATTTATGTACACCAGTGAACTCGCGGCATCATAGATAATTCTTCGTTTGAACTTATCGGCCAAAGAGCACGGAGTCGTGATAAGAATTCTTGAACTTGATGCCATGAATTTCGAATTATGCAGCTACAACAAGAGCTACATAAGGAAGGTAAACCGACGGTTAACCATGTGCACGAAGGAGCTCGTACAAAAATGATCGGAGCCACAAGCAGATATGTCAGTCCCTTGTATTGGGGCTGACCGACGAAACCTGAAGTCATCCGTAACGCGGACTTCAATCGTAATCGAATATGGAATCAAAGCTCACGACGCCGTTTTTATGGTTTCTTAGAGCAGCCCGAAACCTAGCCTCCAGTTTGCTTAAACTATACCACCAATTTATAAGCCGCTGGTTCCATGTGTTGCTATTTTATGTTGTCTCTCTCTTCTGTTTCCATTCCCTTTGCTGGCCTTCCTTTTGCTGATTAAAATTAGTTATCTGTTCACGTGTGATCAAAACCAGCTCCGATGAACATCACGCGGTTTACGTCTCATCAGTATTCCTACTCAAATTCCTTGGGGAAACCAAGTGGTTCAAAAGACAAAGTCGACATGATGTGATTAAACTGAATGAATTAAATTTGATTCGACCTAAATTATATTCACAATTGCTGTTCTTCGGATTTGGGCAGCACGCAGCTGAATGCAAAGTTTATATCAAAGTATACTGTCGAAGTGATCCATGTCAACAGAGACAACTGTGTCACGATTTCTCAGCTAGCCAGACGTTACAAATGGCAAGAAACTCAATGATTAGTTTGTCAATCACATGTAGGCAGTCAATCGTCCAACAAAACGATTGCGATTGCAATTCGCCTATACCCACCACCACTATGCGCTCAAGAACGGCTAGTCAAAACGTTGAACCTTCCATGGCCTTGTGCGCAAACCCAGAACAAAACGATTAATGCCGGCATATAGTTGCGCGTGGGCTTCCACTAATGCCCAGGTACGTACCTTGCGTTGTGATATCCATTTTAGATCACAGGAGAATATATCTTTGAACCAGGTCGTCTGGAGGAATACAACTCGGACGAGCGTCCGAAAGTTTAACAGGTGGCATGTGAACGGTCGTACATTCAAGTAAGTGGTACTCAAGGAATTATGAGTACCACAGGTCGTAAAGAAGTAACTATATCACGCTGAGATGACTGCGGTCGCAAATTCGCTGGCTGTCTCGAACTAACAGGTCATCGACCTGCTCATGATACACCATCAACGAATACGTTTGTTTGTTTGGTTTTCTTCATCCTTCCGGCGATAGTTTATTGTCACGTATTCAAACACTGTGTTACTTTTTGCTGCACATCGTCGTTATTCTTCTCTCCAGCTTGGTTCTCACCACTATAGCCCAGTCTGACTGTTCAGTTTGTACCGGTGAACGTGGGTTGATAATAGTAGTTCACAAAACTACAAGCAAGAAGTAGGCAATCTCAGCATGTTAGTTCTATTTTCCACCAGCTACTGTATAAAATATTTTTTTCTGTATAGTTCTTGTAAATCATGTGAAGTTCGATTGGAGTTCACAGAGTGTAACTGTGTCTCATCTCGAGGCGATCGGGTAACCTGATCATTACTCACAAGCAAAAGTGGTTGAGTGTGCATATATGATAATTCGGTCGTACCTAATTTGAGATCAATGGCGCAGTGGTAAACACGGTTGCCTCATGAACAGCGTGGCCGTGGTTCTAGTCCGGACAGTGACGAGGATATGCACTACTGACGAGCTTTAATGAGAGCGAAACTCGAGTCTAGTGCTTCTTTTCGAAATGGGCCGACTGGAAAGGCTATGGGAATACGACAGCTGCGATCAATTGTGGGTGGTGTTCATTCTATATGAAGTTCATTTGTTTCAATCAAAAATATTGAATAACCAAGATGGTTTGTGGTTAATTGGTTTGTAATAAGATCATCCGTAAGGATAAGACTAACTAGAAGTAATAAACTGGCTTGGACCCAGTGCTAACCTCGGTACAGCAAAGACAGAACACTGGTGTCACAGTTCCAGTGCGGAACAAACTGCTTATTTGGCTGCTCTCTGATTGGCCGTGACTGACCTTGAGAACCTGTCTTACAGTTTATTGGCTACAATTCCGGACTGTTTGGGCCTCCTGTATGTCATTATATCAATAAGGCATAGTGCATAGGCATAGTGCCCTGACCTTTTCTGCTACCTTGGCGTGGTGGTCAAGCTTGTGTGCTGTTTTGATCCGGAGGGCTGTGCTGACTGCGACCTCGGTCGTTGCAGGTTCAACCATGTCAGGTTGGCCAAAGGGGAGCAGCCAGACAAAAAGCAGATGCGTCCGTTGTGATGTGTTCGTTGTGTGTGGTGTCAGTCTGTTGCGTTGCGGTTCGGTTTGCTATCTTATTTTTTGCCTGGTCTGATTCTCTGTATGTGATTGGTTTGTCTGTGCAGTATTACCTCTATGTGAATGTACCGAATGTCTTCGGTTGTGACTGTCGAGCCTGTCCTGGATGGTTGATTCTGCTGCGTGTGTGTCACCTGCTGCCTTGCGGTACAGGCTTTTGAGCCAAAGGCTTTGGTTGAGTGCCCTAATCGCTCTCCTGTCTTGGTCTGGGCATCCTGGCAGTATCCTAAGCCCATAAAACCCATGAATTCCGAAGTTGTTTTGAAAAATATATGAAGGACCACAGTGTTTTGTACGTGCTTAGTTCAGGCAAAAAATCAAGCAATGGACGCTTAAAGTATGGTAATGTGAGTATGAGTACTACTGAGGTTACGTGGTAGATGGCGTGCCGGTGTACCAAGTACAAGCGACTTAGAGACGAAAGCCGTGGATTACGACGTATTTAGTA
>JTDE01004737.1:0-17564 GCA_014338405.1 Paragonimus skrjabini miyazakii | reverse complement strand
GGATATTCCACGTCACTGTTGAGGTGAGCGGTGGCCCGAGCCACAGTACCTTTTGGTCAGGCTTATGGCTGTTGTGATGATGATGATGATGATGCAGGCTTTAGTATCTTCTTTCTCAAGCGGTAACTTTACAACTGTAGAGTAAAACTGTTGTCATTGTTTTCTTATAGACCTACTTAAATGAGGGACACCCTTTTGGTAGCCTCTTGCTATGAACTATTTAATGACAACCGGTCTCGGAGCATCACATGTATCAGGGCTTATTCGGATGTATTCGTCAGTTGGAAACCTGAGGTTATCTTTCAATGCACCACGTTCAAATGATTAGGGTTTTTCTGGAAACCAATATCATCGTCATCAACTGACTGTTAAGCGATGTTATTTTTATCCATAACTATCACTAATTTCTGTAAGATAGTTACTATTATCTTGATACTGCAGACGTCGAACGTAAAGATTATAGGTTACTACCGAATAAAACGACCGAAACGGTAGCCAATGGGAACATATGCACACTTACCATAAAATCACTGTTTGAAGGCACCACAGTGTGATTTTGACAAAATGGACCACTTTGTACCGCAGCTGTCACGTTTTTTTGACTCCTACGATCTTCTGTTATGCTTCATTTTCCGAAAGCTTCCATGTAGATCATCACTTCCATTCTCCACTCGTTGTCATGTGCATCTACAATCGACCACAGAAACGCTGATTTATTCAGCCTGTTTCAACCGCAGCCCCGTGTGATCAATGTTGCGGTGCCGTCTGTGTCTGAAAGACCTCAGATACATACTAAACAATCGTTCCGAGCAACACGATGACGCGTTGCACAATAAACATACCTTTGAGAGCACAACACTGTCATTGGAACGGCTGTTTAGAAAAAGGGAAGTATGTATACTCAGCACTAGCTGCCTATCCCAACCTCAGAACCACCTGTAAACAATCGGTAGTTTTGTTCGTTGATAACTTTCCACACAGAAACCAGTTGCAAGTCTGAGTTTTTCTGCAATCCATATTACTAGACGAACATGGGGTTATTATGTGCTGTTAATCAATGTACGTGGACAAACGCCAGAACTGCGTTCAAACTATTGGTTACACTGGGCCGGGACATGTGAAATATAATACAATAATGATTTTCCTACGTTTCCTCAGATCAACTTACAAACAGTAAAGTGATTTTGAGGAATTTGGAAAAGGTGATCACATTCCAAACTGGCTCTAAACTAGTCTCAAAATGTCTGTGTTGTTTATGACAAACGCCATTGTGGTGAAAGTCTCGCTACAACAAATTATCCGCAAGCACATTTGTGTTCGCTATGAAGAAATATGTCGGTCTGATCAACGTTGGTTCAGCAAGCCGAGTGCCTGTGTGTATTTCGAGTCTGGGCTACTCATTATGCCATAAATCAAGTAGTTCCACAGATGTACTGATCGTCAAGTCTGCTATGGATTACGAATGCAGTATAACCGTTGCCTCAAAGCACACTCAGGACCTTCGAGTCACTTTATGGAACAAAGCCGCTACATCGTCTTCTCTTATGGATTGAAGTGGGGAAAGATGTCAACGAATCTCATACCATCCTCTAATATTGTGTTTAACTTATCGTTCAAGCACAGATAGAGGTCTGTTCGTTAACAATAGCCATGTGGTAACAATAAGCGCTGATTTTCACTGGATAGCTTGAAGCAGTCATCTCAAACCGAGGCTGAACACAAAGAAATGCGAAACGTCTAGTGCTGTGGCACAATGATAAATATGGATGGTATCAGGACAAACATGTATCTGGATATCAAGGTGCATTTCATTGCATTGGAAGCCGTGGAAGACGCTAACACTATTAAGTAGGTTATTTTCGGTACCGACACATCAAACTGTAACGTTTATGATAAGAAAAAAGAGAGATTATTGCCTCCTGTGATGGCCATGCATCGCTTCCAATTGTAACACAGCATCGACGTGTTTTAAGGCCTTGATAAAATGTGGACAACTTGTCGTGCCTCACGACAGACATTAGATTTTTTGTTAAACGTCTGACACTCCTTTCTATAACGAACACAGAAATCAGTCGCCCCTGGTCAAAAGGAACTACCACTTTTACCTACATTTTAAATATATGTGATGATATTCGCTTTGTACATTCATAAAGTGACTGCTATTGCACCGTACAGTTCGTTATCATCGCTTGAGTGTATCTAGTAGTCGTAAGTGAGTTGACGTGTTCAATGACGAAAAGACTAATTTACGATTACTAAAACGCTTATTTTGGTGAGCTGTACATAAATCTAGAAGCAAAAACAGGTCACTCAAGACTGGTTAGAAATGCTGTGCGAGGTGACTACGTGGCGCAGTAAATGCCTGCAACCACTTCTGGTTTGGTCTCGTTTCATCCATTTTTTAAAAATATTTCCTTGGGTACTTCTTTTTGAGGATATACCACATCACTGTTGAGGTAAATGGGGGATTAAAACACAACACCGCCTGATCTGGTTAATAGCTCGTTAACGTACAAGTGAACTAAGAGCAGCTGAACTTGTCTTTACTTCGCAGTCATTTTTACTATGAGGTTATTATGGTTAACTGATAGAAATTTCTTTTCATTCGAATACTCGGATTGGATGTATATTCTATTCCAAACTAAAATGACTTTCCAATAAGTTTGAGATTCTGACCTTTGCAATTGCCAAGAGAGTCGACTGACTTTCTATCCAAGCAAACAACTTTCATTTTCTCCTCTGTGATCGGTTACGTTCACTGAGTTCGGGTTTATAGGTCTTCGTAAACAAAGTTGAAGTGCTGTTGTTCAGTTGTAACCTATCTCACTCTTGGCGGTCTTCAGGCAATATAGGTACGGCCATGAGTCCGGATAAAGGCGGTCGATAACCGAACGGTGTTTAACTCCATCTTCATTTCCGGTCCTTTCATTGTTCAATTAACGAAGAGTGACGGTAGCTTATCGGCCATTAAAACCCTCATCGTGCCGAGGGTTGTGGCGTACTAAACACGACTTGAGAGTAGACAGCGAATTGTTCACTGGACATAGTTCACTAGTATACACCTATTCATTCTGTCCACCTTTCGTTCCGGGTGTCACGAAATGGGACTGCACCCTTCTAACACAATAACGAGTCCGATGGGGACTTACTGTTATGGTTGCTTAAACGGGGTTGCACATTGAATAGTCGTTCTACAATGTAAGCATTGTGCAAAATTAGCATCGTTTCACCTGACATACATATGCCAGACCGTCAGTTTTGTATTTTGATGTAATATTTTTTATATTAAATCTGGTATGTCTAGTGTGGGTTTTTGATACTCGAGTTTTTGGGTTATTTCTTTTCTCGTATCGCTCTCACATGGAACAAGAATACAGCTATCGAAAATAATGAAGAAAAGCTGTAACAGTTTTTTCCTAATCTACTCTCATGCGTTTTTGTCATTTTTGGCTATAAGTTGGTTTATTCTAATATCTTTTTGAAGTGGTTTTGCTTTTTTCATGCATATTAGTGCAAGTGACATGTACTGTCCCAGTAAGTGTCCTCTATGACGGTGATTACCCAATAGGTAACACTCAATTTTGAAGTTTTCCCTATATGATTGTCGATAAGTCTGGTTCTTCACTTTCAAGGGTTTTGTAAGTTCTTGTTTTCTATTAACTATCCTTGTATCGGGCTGGAAATCCAATTTGTATATTTTAGGTAGTTGCACAAAATATGGTTTCCCAAAAATTTAAAAATCTATTCTCAACATGTTGAACAGAATGTACTTTATGCGCTATTTACATTCGTAATCATGTGATCGTGAAGGCTAACAATGCCATTTTAAAATATACCGTGTTCATTTGATCGCGCGCTTGTAACTGACGTCCTACAAAGCAAAACTAGCGTGTATATTATTTTAATGACCAGTGTTTTCAGAAGAAGTGACGAAATATAAGATCCGAATATTTCAAAATGCCTTTCCATTTAACTGACAACTAGGCAACTCAAACATCGTTAATTGAGTCCCTCCTTTTGAAACTGGTCCATTGAGCCCAAATCAAGTTTACTTTTCACCTGAAGCTTGTTTGTTAATGTTAGTATCTCTCAGTTTAGTGAAAATAATATCAAATTCTGCAATGCTTTCAATCGTTATTTATTAATGGTCACGCAACCTTAAGTGGTGCAATTAATCTTCTTGTTTCATCTACGAATGCAAGATCTAGTACAAGAATTTCGCGGATACTTGAGTAAATCCCACTAATTTGTCACCAGCCCCAACTTTTGAGGTGGTGTAGACGAAAATTGCATTTTCCGCACGTTTTTCAGTACAGGCTGGTCATCAGCGTTTTACCATATATCCCTCATGTTCTGTGTGCGAAGCTTATCCGGTTTACTTACGTCACCCTCCTGATTAGTTCGTACGATTCGACTTACAAACTCAAGTGAACTGTTGACGCTGATAAGAGTAGGAATGCCTTGTTGCTTTGAAAGTAGGAAATAACCTCGCCGTCGACAACACAGCGTTTTTCGATGCCAGTAGCCATTCGGACCTTGTTCTAGGTGTACTACCACTGTTTGACGGGTTCGTTGCTGAATTGGAATGAAACAAAGCAGCGAATCCGTGAACATTTTAGGGATACTTACTACACGGCCCGTACTTGCATCTGAGTACAAACACCCTACTGTTGGTTGATTGAGTTTTAATGTAGGTTTTTTGGTTATGTCTCAGCAACCCACTCTCTCTGTTGCCTTTAAACAAGTCCTTTTTGTAATTTTATTATTGTCGTTGATTGATGAGCATGATCTACATTGCAAGTTAACCTCATCTATACCTCGACAATAAGAATCATCCTAAAATATCCAGATTATTTCAACGCACCGGATACAATTGTATTCTTTTTTACATGTGGTATTGAATGTCATTTGACATACTGGGTTAGACACTACAGTTGAGCGTTTATTTTATTATCACCCTTCGGTTTTAGGTAAATGGGGCTGCTGTCAGGACAGGTGACTTACAGGTTGTAATCGGAATTTACATAAATGTCAAAAAAGCTAACTAGATTGTAAACTACGCTGGTTTGTCGTTTTGAAATTGGATGGATGATGGGTTCATTATTATCTTCGTGGTATGACCTTCCTTTTCTATTTTTAAAGCACGAGCCACTGTTCATCTCAATAGTGGCCTAATATGTCACGTCATTGTTGAGGTGAACGTTGACGAAAAAAATTGTCAGAAGAGGAGAAGTAAGTCATATAAGATGAGGTTACATAGAAGTACTGGAAACATCGTGTATGCTGACACGCCATTGACTGTGACGCGCTGCCGTCTCTTCCAATTGGCGATTCGAGTTATCTTAAAATCTGTAACCAAAGAGTCGACTTTTATTCACTTCACTCAACGAAATTGTCTAGATCTCCGTGTTTAACGACCATGTCGTTTTCTGACTACTCCTTATCTTTACTCATCTGTTTGTGGTTTCGGCAGATGGTGCCAGTTGCAATGAACGCCCAGCTAGCATGCAAAACATCCAATTATCAAACTGTTCGTTTATCCTTTTGAGTTAGTTGATCGCCCATTCGAATTTCTCATGAGTGTGCGCTAGCGAACTGTTACGATCCCACCTGATAGAGAAAGACAAGAACAAACGCAGACCACGAGCAGTACCTCTTTCACGAACGAGTGCAACGATATCGCAAAACTGCATGAAAATCAGAGCTCAGATATCGAAATCTAACTCTTGCAACTTAGAACCCCCCCAACAAGTAAGGAGAAGACGGCCTTCAAACGAGCCTTATTTGCTGCTCAGCCCGAAGGCAAAATAGCGGTTTTCGGCAACTGTATTTATAGGTCTGGAGTGGCCTTGGGCCTAGGCCACCGAATGTACTAATCAGAAGTGAGCGCAACTTCTCGGGTGTTCGAGAATTCTGGCGGGCTCTCAAATTTCCAGAAAATGAAGAATCCATTTTCCCTGGCAAGTAATGCGAATTTATGGGAAGAAGTGCCTTTTCCCAACACCTCCCCTGTTGACCACTACTGGTATCGCTGTTGACGGGGGTCGAGCTGCATCTCCTATCCGTCCGCTGCGTTTCCTATCCGTCCACCGCCTTGGTTGCAAGGCTGTCAGCTTTCTGCTCGGTCTAGGGGTTGATGTTGAAGTAGCCCTTGTGGGAATTTGCACTGTTGGGCGACTGATCTCGAAGGTGTCGAGAAGAAGGTCCAAATGCAGTTGATTTTGAGCCTGTCCAGTGTTGGAAGAATGGCGTGGGCGAAGTTGGTTCCGGTGGCGAACCTAGATGTCGCCTCCGACGTTGATATCATAAAGGATCGTGCCACCCCGTTGCTTGACAGTTGCTGCTATCCAGTGGGTGCGACCTGGGCGTCAGCCTGTCTGAAATCCTCAGTTCGACGATAGCAGATGTCGAAGTCGTAGTTGACGAGGATAATGGCCCAGCGCTGCAGGCAAGCAAGCTGTTGGACCTGGCGATTGGTTTGGATTTAGGTGGGTGTGGCCGCTTGTTGGTTGCGCGTTGACTGTCCGACGTGCGTGATTGACAATAGTCGTCCTTGTGGCGTTTACGAAGAGACAGCTCGTGATAGAGCCACAAACAACCGAACCAAACACAGCCTTCGGTCTTAATGACTGCGACCGTTATTTGCCTACACGAGCATCGATACACCCAGACCTATCACAAGGTGAAAATGCATTCCTAACCGGATTGGAAACATGGCCTGTTTATCATCTGTCTGACTTTCTTTTGCGGATTTATTGATCAGATACATTATATACCTATTGAGCAACCTGCACATGATGGTTACTAGACTGATGCGTCTGTTGTCGTTCATTTTGCTGCAGTCAGTGACGATTGTCTGTTGCATAATGTTAGCTCACTGAGGTTTGTTTTGCTTGTCTATTTGGAATTTTTAATCGTACTGGACGCTATGAGTGGTTGGGTTTAGGTGATAACCGATCCTACACATTTCCTTCACAGTTTACAATTTAATCTTTCAACATTAAATACCATCCACACTTGATCGCCGCCTTCGCATTCAGATAAGTCTTTCGGCTAGCCCACTTCGAAAGGATGCACTAGACTCGAGTTTCGCTCTTATTAGAGCTCATCAATAGTGCATATCCTTGTCCGGATCAGAGTTTGCACTCTGACCCTCATGCTTGTGAGACTAGCGTGTTAACCACGACGCCAGCAACCTCACAATAGGCATGACCGGATAACCAAATCCAAACACTCAACCACAACCTTGTATGAATAGTGTTCAGCTTGGCCGATCATTTCGAAAGGAGAATGAACAGAATCACTGTTCTATCCAATCGATAACCCCGTGGTCTGGACTTCTCAGTTGGGTTGAAGTTACTGTCTTCATTTAACCAACTGAACAAGAGTGGGTGGTGTTCATTGTTGAAATAACTTAAATCCCTAAACGTTCAATAATAATTTCATCTGTTTTGTTTTTCCCGTCCCACATTCTAATCCATTCTGTTGACTTCTTATGTTTGACTCATCGAGATAATAACCTCCTTGTTGACGAACAGGTTTTTTATGCCGTGCGTCTAATCAACACTTATATTCAACTTCCTTCTCCGTTACCTCATGATTTGTGACTTTCTGTTTATTCCTTTTTGTCGCATCAGTGGCTCTTCCTTGCTGATTGTAAAAGGACTTTTGATAGTCTCATGAGCTTCATGAGCCATCTCACATTTCTGATCGGTCCACTATCCCGCGCGTTCTTCTGTTTGTTGATCCTGTACATTTGAAGTTTGCATGAAGAATCACCATCGCGATTTTTTACATTTATCGTTTTATTATTGATCGGTGTTAAATCATTGTCTTTATTGCTATTTGCAACCTTCGATGCCTGGACGGGTTGAATTACCAACGTCATTTGCCGCTATTTGACGTAAACTATATGTTCCGTCGATGTCGATTCGTCCCACATACTTGACAGCGGTTTGTCACCTGTCCGTTGCCCATTGAGTCTGAGATCGCACCGCGTCGACAATGATTTTCACGTAGGCTGCGGGCAACCTTTCTGAAAATGAGACCAACTGATGGGCGCCAATCATGAAGTACCTCTCCAATTTCCCTAACCTTCTGAAAGAGTTTGCAGGTTTTGATAGCAACCAGCTATCGTCTTTGAAAAGAAAACAAAAGGATCAGAGACTTGTTACGTTCTAGCAACTTCCGATGAGTGGTTGTCTTGAGCGAACTAACTGATTATTTGGACTCCATTGTCTATATGGTCCGGTTAATAACAGTTAACTGTTCGTCAAGTGTTTGACTCAACCGTCAGTTCGACCCGGCTGGTCAATGACGAGTAAGCCATCTTTTTCAGTTTGGTTTCATCAACACTGGATGGCCAACAACCCTGCCAGTCTCGGACAAATGAGCTCGCTTGATCTCTTCCGATCACCTCACCAAGCGATTTCCATGGTGCTTTCGCGGTGTTTGTCTTCAGTCATCATGCGCTTGATTTTTCGATGGCCGTCGCCATAATCAGAACCAAATGGAATTTAGTGCTACCTATATGAACAGTTACTCGACGTGACGAAACTCCTTTTCTATTACAATCGCGCAGCTCCTTCGCAGCAAAGTTCACTACAAACCTTCATAGCTGCTGGGATTTGACCTGTGTTTTTTTATACTCTTACCTCAATAGACCTGGTAGTCTGCTCGTTAGTGCCACTCGATGATCAACTGTCAGTCAGTTATTTTACGAGTGTATGATTCCTAAGGAAATGTCAGGAAAAAAACAAGCACTCACAGCAGCATAATCCAAGTCCAGGTAGTTGTTCGAAAATACTCAAAAGCTCGTTATAGGATGACGGCATTCACAAGTGGCAGTTTTGTGACTGAGTCGAACAGGATGGTCTCCATATGACATAGTTATCTCGTTTCTTCTGGCCCGCAGGTGATAGCAACCACCTAGACATCTAATGGTTCGGCACCAACAAGCATCATAACCCTGTCTACTTCAGAGCAGAGATCTTCAAGTGACTCAGCCCGTTAAGCTATGACCGTCAGATTGTCAAAACGAAGCATGCACAGTCGTCGTAATCGGGACTTGACTTTGCATTCCTCTGGTCTGTTATCGTATATTGTTACAACTTCACTGTCAACAATGTTCGCTTTGTAAAATCTCCTTTCTATTACCAATGGGCAATTGTAGAAGACGGTAAACGCTTCTACTAAACACAGTGCTCAGTTGGGAATACAACAAATCGATTTTCTTACTTAGCTTATCTGATACAGACCGATGAGATAGATGGCAATCCGTAGCAGCATCAGCTTGCAATTTTGAATGGTGCTGTATCGAGGACCTAATCATGGCCTTTGGCATCATCAGATTACCAGTGCATAATGTGTACCAGTAAGAAAGCATTAAGCTACTGATTTTCCCGGAAGTAAAATGGGACAACCACAGGAACTTCCAATGAGATGAAGAACAAACAGCCATAGGCCAACTGTTCGGTAAGCCATGCAGACTAAATAATCAACCGAAAATCGGAATAGCATCAGCTGCACGGCAAGTCGTTGCACTAAATTCTCTTAACTTTGGAGCTGCTACTTCGTCGGATTATTGTTGCCAATTGTTCTTTGAAAAAAGCGACCCCGTAACAATTTTCGTATTTTAACACGGAAGGCGATTGCTGTCGGTACACAAAAGTTTGTCGCAAAATTAGAGCGTCCTTTCTCTCCTGACGCTGAAATGGAGAATCCAACCGTTATATATCATTTTCCCTTTCTTGCGGTTAGATATACTGGTTCACTTTCACACCCTTGCGAGTTTTAAACGCGAGCATGATAACGATAAGGACCACTCTCGTCGTTCTTTAAACGTGAGATGTGTACATCCATGCAGTTGGTCTCAGTGGTCACCACTGAAATCATGGGTAGTTGTTTCGACGTAGTTCATTCTCTTCAACTCTGAGAGAAAAGGAAGTGTAACAAATGAGGATATTGATCCACGTAGATTTCCACATCTCCTGTAACAACGTGGCTTAGTAGATGTGTATATGGATTGCCATTCTGAGGCTCGCTCATACAAGGCAGCATGCATCAATCAGGTCATCAATCAAATGAGGTCAGGGAATTTTTTTTCATGTCAGTGCTACCGGTCTTCGTACTGTGTATGTGTGTGTGTGTATGCCAGTGAGTGCATCCGACCACGTTCATCGTTGAAACCCACAGAACCCCCTTGGGGCATCTTAAACTCACATCGGTATGCTCGTAAGTGATATCAAGACATCGTAAACTGGAAAGATTATGGTGCGAATTTGTCACATTGTCGATTCTAAGCATACTGTCAACCCAGCCACTTTCTCTCCTCCGATTTACCGGGGCAACGGTAATTACTCAAAAGATGATCGATGCCGAGTTCTGGCTCTGGCTATTGAAATTCAAATAGGTAAACTATTCGTGCACTCAGAGACGTTTTGTTCGGATCTTGCGGTTACCACCACTGACCCTCCGCACCATGAAAAATCGGGTTACCGTCGTTCCAGTGACGTCAGTTCTGATGCATATATATCAGCACTGTTTCGACGATTTAAAATTGGATTCTGATAACACGAACCTTAGGGTAGCATTTATTAGTTTGCTGACAACTCTCAAAGGAAGGATTGTTCAAGCAATCGATGATCATGTAAAAAATAAACTGCTTGAGAATGGTCCGGGCTTGTAACAATTGTTCCGAAATTTGTCGACCACCATCGGCCACTAAGCTGAAGAACTGTTTTACGGGCCTTTGCCAAAATGGGCGTTTAAGTATGAAGTCACCATTAGTCGGTCAAAATTCAATTGAGGTCAAGAATTTCGAGTCGAGACTTTTATGTAGACTCACATGTAGGATATGTTTAGGATCCGTGTCCAGTTTCTCTGCAACCCGCCGAACATGCCCAATGGTGTGTCTGTTTTTAAACCGATGTACACGATTTTTACCTTCTGCTCAAAAGATGGTCTTGGTGGATCTATTGCCTGGAAGTTCATCGCTACGAACTACCGGTTCGTTGGTTTCTTGCGGGAAGGAAAATGTCGTACTTGGGTTGTTTCTTTGTTTCCTTCGGCTTTTTAGTTCTATTATGTTTGCATTTTCAGCAACGCCGATTTCGGTGGGGTATCGGGTTGTCTCCTTTTTCTCATTCGCGTAAGTTGATGAAATGGCGAGTGTTTCTAAGTAGGGCTATTTAATGATAGGATTTTCCTACTGTCGATAACTGGAAGTAGTAGAGATCCGGACACTAACTCGCCCGCAGCAGTGGGACACGGAAATGACATCTGTTATCCGGTTCCATCTTTAGAAACCCCATTATAAATAAAGGACGCAATCCGACGAAGAACTTGTCTTTATCTGCCAAACTTTAGCGTACGATTCACTAAGTCGATGTTCACGGGTACGCTTGAAATCAGGTGGAGTAAATAAAAACGCAGTTGGGCATGTACACAGATTATTTATTAAGTTGAATGCCAGCATGGTCTTATATAACGATGTGAACGGTACTGGCCCGGGGAGGTTAGCCACTGACAGGCGATTAAACAGAAAGTGTGTGGCTCTTCGATTGGCGCCACGACGTGCGAACAAGCAGTCGGACTGCACACATCATACATACTTTCTTAATAACCTCGGTACGATAGATAACTGTAGGTTTTGGAAAAATTTCACACGTTATGTTGCAGACGGATCTGTGGAATCTCCAGGTTTTCACACATCTCCCTTTCTCCTGATGAGGCCAACTGTGGTCAGCCGATCTTGAACTGATGTTGTTCTTGCCGTACCAGATGATATCCAATCAGCCTGCAATTGGAACGGCAGATCTCAGATGCTGCAAGTGGAAGAGCGTTAATGTTTACAGTTCCTACCGAGTTATCACTCGAGTGTTTTCCCATAAAATTGCCGATAGGTTAAACCGTTCAACAAGTGGGGTAGGGCGTCCATGGGACGTTCACGAGCGCTACTACGGAATCAAAGATGTTCGCATTAGGGACTTTTACCACATGCATCACGTCAACGTCAGACGGAAGCGTGCGACGGTAAGTGGGACCGAGTCAGCTGAGTATCGACACGAGGATAGTTATTGCACTCAACCGAATTACATAACGATAGAACATTTAGGTCAACAAGCAGCATGGATTCAGACATATTTTTGTTGTTATCGCTACGTCTCTCTGATTTTTGTTTCGGAAAACGGTTTTCCCGTAGGTTGCTACCGTTCTTTGAACTGTCTGGGCCAACGCACTGCATCCAGAACGAGTAGTGTTCAATGACGTATATGCAAGCATCGTAGGTTCCACAGTAAGCTCACTTGACTTGCTTGTGGGGGTATCAGCAACTAAAGAGGAGGTGGCGGACGAAAAAAAACTCAGCTGGGAGTACATCTCGGAGCGATCATAGTATGCCGGCCTGAGGCAGTCATTTGATGCGGCTTCGCGTTTGTCTAGGCGATGCGTGCTATACATACCATCTTTTATTCAATGCTCCGCTCGAGGCCCTTCATAAGGACGTTTTTGAGAACGCTGTTAGCAATCCGCGCCTACAAAGACGAGTGTACGTTGGTGAACGATGTGAAGAACAAAAACTTCGCTCCGTTGTTACCGGGTATCCGTCGAAGGGAAACAGAGCATCTGGTAGCGACCTGTTTAACAAAAGAATCGTCGTGCCTAAGGTTTCTCGTGGCAGTGGAGGAATAATACCCAGGTGAATGTATTGGTTGGTCGCAAAGAAGGTTGGGGCTAGAAACATGAAAGTCGAATTTGAGGACCACACGGATACCCAGCAGAGCCATTTACGTGGCTTCTATCCGCTCTGAGAACTGCCTTCAATTGTCGATGAAAAGGCTCGACGACCCAATTCGCAGCTGAATGTTAGAGTAAAATGCAGGAGTGGGGGCATCCTAAGGATTAAAGTATTTCCACGAAGCAACCATTTTCAAATTGTGGGTCACGGTTGGTCACCACGTTAGTGGGTCAATCATTTGGTGCAATCCAACGCTGTAGATAAACTTGCGGGACCGTTTCGCTAGTAACGCTTAGTACGATTCGATAAGACGTCCCCGAGTTCGGCGAGCAGTTATTGCGCGGCCGAGGACGAAGGCGCGCGGTACGCAAAAGAGCCATCGGTGTCATAGGTGGTGGTGACATGACCATATGGCGTTGCGATGTGTGCGGCCGCGAATGCGCTGGCCATTTGGGATTAGTAGGTCACTAGCATACTCATAGTGCGCCGTCGGCGAAGAGACGACGGGTACGTTAGGCTCAGGCAGGTCATATCAGTATATCCGTTCTATTTTTGTTAATGATTGCATCACCCAAGACTGGGCGTTTGACAACTAGTTCGCCTCTTTTTAAGAAACTTGGGTGTCTGTGGTCCTCTACCCATTCTTCTCTTCAGCTTTGTTGGTGTATTGTATGATGAATGGTAGTCCAATGTGAATATTGTTCTTCATTCTTATCTTCTCTGGAAGGCAGTAACCTACATTCGTATACTAAAATGCTTCTGGTACCACATTTTACATATGTTTCTTCTCAGTTTAGATCTTGTCATTGCAGTCTTTCTCTGTGTCTATTCTCCGAGAGACAAGGGTTTCCTTTTCCTGCTAGCTATTCAATTAGCTAACCAGAATTGACCGACTGGACACAAAGACTCCACTCACACACCACGTATCCGGTGTAAACCCGAAGGAATAAGACCAGTAGGTGCAGCGCATGCCACTTGGGGTGATGGTTTGAAGCGCAGGCGTCATTTGGCTTCAATCACTGTGACAGGCTTATCCGTTCCGGATGCCGCCAACCGTACCGAGTGCATTTGAAAACCACAGTTGGGCATACAACATGAACTGACCCTTCGAAGTCCCGCAAGCCTTGACTTGCCATAGTTAAATTTAGGTACTGATTGTCGACCAATGTTGGAAGCCCGTGTGTCTATTGTTTGTGCATGTCCAGCGACGGTTTGGCATCCCCGATTCAATCACCTAAACCGACGAAGTTTTATTTACTTCGTGGTCAGCTTTCCATATTAGGTACTGTGAATCGGCACTGAAAGTGAGCAATACCACGCGGACGGCGCCAATTACAAATCTCGCATGTTGTGATGAATTTCCTGTGCGCATTGTTGCCGGACACACGCTTCTTTATATCTGCATTTTCAAGCCATGTCTGTATCATGGGCTATGTAGTTTCTCAGCGTCATTGTTATCCCCTTAGTTAAGGGAGCTAACTTATCCGCCTGCTACAATATAGTTGTCTCATTCTCATATTTAAAATAGTTATATCCCTTCAGTAATTTGAACAAAACTGTGAGAAGACGAACACTGGTAGATGCTAGCATTTCGTATTGGCTCGTCAGTACCAAATAACCAATAACACGGGAATTTTCAAATTGAACGTCTATAGTACTTGGGGAGTATGAACAAAGAAACCAACAATAACAAAAACGTCCAATCGTCTGGTCTGAATGACACCCACTGCGACTTAGGACCATGGTTTCTTTGTTCATACCCCTCAAGTACTGTAGACGTTCAATTTGAAATTTCCCGTGTTATTGGTTATTTGGTACTGACGAGCCAATACGAAATGCTAGCATCTACCAGTGTTCGTCTTCTCACAGTTTTGTTCATTCTCATATGTTGAGCCAGTGAATTTGTGTTTTAGCTAAACACCAATTTTCTGCTAGACATAATTCCGGTCAGGTATGTTCGAAAGAGTTCAACACCAACTCGGATGATGACACACCAATGCAGCTGTAATCACCAGTGCGCGTTCGTGTCTGTAGTTTGTGACGTCAATGCTTTCACATCAATAACCAGCCTAGAAGGTGTTTTCTTGAATTGGCGCAATTAAATGCTGCATGCTATTGCCCATTCACACCGCTTGCAACTGAGGTATTGGTGATTGTGAGTCGGCGCCTCTGCTAGAGCCGCACATCGGATACGGATTTACGGTTAGCTTGATTGCTCACCTGTGTGCGTTGTTAGCTTACCTGTACGGTAGGTTGTTTATTTTTCAAGACAGTTCTGGTCACTCACGCGCGCTTGTGACCTTGGTCGGTAATCAGAGCGTCACGCGTGCGCGCTGGGGCGCACCTTGTGATTGCGTGCGGAAAGTGAGGTGACGGAGTAACCAGGGTCATTGTGTGTGTCTGTATGTTTACAAATACTTTGTGTCCACCTGTGCTCTTGTTGGGCTGCGCATTCACTCATTCGCATTGTCTGCTCGCCTCGAATGTACGAGCGCAACAGGTCATCGTATCCCAGATGTCGGCGGTCCGGCTGCGTCCCAGTTTCAACCCACACGTTGATTCTATACGCGTACGTGCTTGTCACTACGACTTGTCCAAATTTTGTGTGTGTATAGAAGAATGCTGCTGTGCTGTGGAGTATATTGTTCGTTCATTTTGCATCATTTTCCGACATCTTTATTACTGGTGAACAGTCGAGTGTTCTGATCCGCATAGCTTGGAAACTATTGTTGAAGAGGTCCCACTGGACTGCCACTTCGACTCAAGGTGAGCAAGTGAGTCGCTCAATACAGCGACCAATCATATCTCGCTCATCCGCCTGGCCTTCACCGCCTAGCTTCCAGCCTTACCCTAACGTACAATTTGATGGTTTGTTTGCATGTTGTAAAGGCCTTACTAGTATTTTCTTTGAGTTTAAACTTGAGGAGTTAAGAATCAATTTCCACCTCTCCCTGCCCTTTTATCACTTAATGAACATGTAGCGTTAAATGTCAACTTCATTCACTGATAATGATGGTGTGTCAGTCATCCGATCGAACCGACATGTCAACATATTGACCATTAAGAATGATACTCAGCCGCAGCATCGGATTGGTTATAGTGAGGTCTACGGTGAAACGTGGTGTTCACTCGTGTACCTGGTTAAAATAAACAGGCTACAAACCGAACTTCATTGTCCAAAGCGGAATCATTGGGAAAATCAATATTTCACCTTTATGTTGTCTCAGGAAACAACTTATCATCAACTACAGTTGATCGCAGCTTCCACATTCTGGTAGACATTTTCGAGCGCGTTCTTTCGAAATGACGTATCACACTCGAGTTTTGTTTTTGTCACAACCGGGATTTGAACATTCTCGAGGCAGCTATGTTAACCACCGTATCATCGACCTCATTGTAGACAGAATCAAGTTATCTCAGAACGTTCAGCCCTATTTGCATGTGAGCAATGTCCAAATTGTCCGATTGTCTCGAGATGAGATACAGCTGTCCTGTTGAAGATGATAATTCGATTGTGTCCGTTTTGCAGTAGGTGGCACAGTGGTGGACGCCATCTCCTCACGTGAAACGGACTGGAGGTCAAACCCTGTTCAGGGTTGCTCACTGCTGATAAGCTGTAACAGCTGTGAAACCCGAATCTGTTACATCCTATTGGTGGGACAGGACGAAATGTCTGTCCCAATCCTAAAGTCTTGTTCAAATTGAAATGATAATCCATTTGTATCCTTCTAGTTGATTATGGGCGCATGGTGCCTGCTGTTCATACATAATGCCCGTTACGCTTAGCTACCTCGGAATTCTCTCGCAGATTCTGAATATTTTGTATGTCCGACTGTGTTGGGCTGGCTGTAAACTACCTCGACCTTGTGATCTCTGTCTATCTCGAATCGTCAGATCAACGAGTGGTTGATACGTCGTTGATCACCCACTATGTCGCAGGTTCACACTCGATTACCGTAACTGCTCATCTCTTGATTTGGACATTGTCAATATCTTGTTCACATATGACCTGTATATTACATTGCAGTGGAAGCACCCTGTAATCTAAATGCTGAAACATCACTTTTGTCTGGACTTTTCCTTCGCTTTGATCAAATCTTTCGTCGACTTGGTTATGTCTCTCATTGTCAAGTCCAAAGCCTCTGTTTCGCTTCCTTAACGTCTCGGATGCTATTGTCTAAATCTCGATAACCTTTGCAGACTCTGCTTACTTATGGTTTAGCAGACCGTGAATCGGCAAAAATAAAGTGCTCTGTTACATTGAAATCCGACAACTATCAACATCAATTAATTGACAATCTCTTCGCTGATCCGTTCCATCATTAATAGGATTGTCCCATGAATCATGTGTTATCTCTCGGTGCTGGAGACTGTGTCAGTTAGATCAGCGTAAGTGAGTAATTCGTGACTGTTAATGCGAAGCATTTTTATCCTGTCATCTATACAAGATGCATTTCATGATAGACAAACTTAATTGTGGCTTCTAAAATCAGAATTAAGCGTTAGTACTGTCTATCATTTGTCTCATTTTGGTTTTACAGGGTTTTAACCGGAGCTGGGGCCCAGCGATAACGATACCGACCAGTAATCTTAGTGTAGAGCTCAAACTTCGTTTGACTAATCGAATTTTATCGTGTATACACCAACTGTCACAACGAGACTGGACCTTGACGCGGTGTGACGGCTTACGCATCTCGATGACCTAATGGGCTAAACTGGACGGTGTGGCCAACACACCCATAGAGTCACTCATGCCAGGCAGGCCAATAGGTAGAGGTCTGACAAACCAGTCTCCTGGTCCTCCAGGTTGGGGGTTGGAAGGAGGTTG
>JTDE01004736.1:44806-62898 GCA_014338405.1 Paragonimus skrjabini miyazakii | reverse complement strand
ATTACCATAACTTGTTGGAACTTTATAACTATTTTGTCCCATTCGTTCATTTTGTTGTCATCGATAGCCTAGTGAGGTACGCTCGCATTTACCTAGTCTATTCAGAAACTAGTCCTGACCACTACACATTCGTATAACATTCGTCGCAAGCGGCTGCTCTCAAAATATTTTCAGGAGTAGTAGATGTACTGCGTTCCATCAACTGCATCATCTCCGCGCACACTTGTTCACCACCAACTGCCCGTGTTTCTGCCGTTAAGTGGAGCATTCCAGTTCCATACTCTGACTCGGTCGATGTAAAATGGAAAATTCATGTTTTGGATGACGTTTCAGCCTAACCCGTTCGTCTGGAGTGAGATGATGTACTCGTCATGCACACATTTGTGTTTTTATTTTTGTATGACCAACAGGTCGGTGCAAAACGCAGTTTTCTGGTTGCTGCGTTAGAATCAAATGTCGGAGCATGAATATTAGCCGTAGAACGTGTGTTCCAGAGCTATCGTGTTCGGGAAAATTATTTTCCTGGAATAAATCGTTTTAACGGCTTGGTAGCTGATACGGAGATTGAAATCGTCGAAACCTGCGTCATGGCCTCGTTTTCAAGTTCAAACTAAATTTGACTACGTTGTGCTCACTTCGTGGAAATTGTTTCAAGACCGAGACAAAAGCACAGAAGATTCCGTTTGCTAAATTGAGATCAAAAATGCCTTAAGTTATTACGTGCTAGAATTTGTCGGTGCCCCCTAGTAACTTTAAGCCACACGCGGGAACTCAGTCGGACTCACAGGGTCAGTGAATGGTGTCCGGGTTGGTTGGGTATGTCAAAATGTTTGGCTATTCGTTTTTCTATGATTATGGTGTTGGTACATGCTTAGACAAAACAGTAAGTTTGACCATATCGCTATGCGTAGTGTCACGTGACCTAAAGTTACGCTGTAAGATTAAACAAACGAAGTTGCTTAGAAAACAGTAACAAGGAGACGTCACCCATTTCAGAATTACACATCCTGAATAGTAGGTGTCCCACGAGTTCCACATAACCTGTGTGTTTAAAAGGGCAAGTGAAGCAGGGAAGACCATAAGAGGTGTTGAAATAAAGCACCAGTTTACCCTAGAATTGAAAAGCGCATCACGCGTGTCGGAATGATTTTTACGTTTATAAGAGGGTTGCGATACTGAGTTGGGCAGTAAATATGTCGTTTTATTCGAGGACTGGTGCCTTGAGCTTTTATAAGTGCCGATGGGTGAATGTTTCACGTAGCAATCTGATGCTTGAACAGGATTCACGTTACGACAACGTGATAACCCTGGGCGGCTCATGGGTTAGGATTCTCAGGAGGGTACAACTGCCTAGTTGTTCAACCGTTGGCCGCTGTTTAGGTTCCCTCGCTGCGTGCGTATAGACGAAGCACCAATATCTAACGGCTGTGTGACCGGCAAGAGATTACACTGCCTGGTCCACTTTCTACGCTGATATAGTGAAAACTTTCTGGTCCTTTTGGCCCGATGTGATAACTGCTCAATAATTGCTTAGGTGAAGTGGATTTACATTTGAACAACGTTGCTTCATTGTTAAGAACGTTACGCAGATTATCCAAACGAACTATCAGGTCAATGAGGTAATGAATTCAATCCCATCATTTTCAGGGTTAACGCTATCAGAAAAATTAATGGTGTAACCAAATGGAAAATAAGGAAACAAATTTGTCGACCACTGGAACACGACACAGCACCTTGAAAGTATCAGCGTGCTCAGTTTGGACCCCACTTGACCCGCGATCTTGAAATAAAGGGTGGTACACATTGTTTCCACTGAAACTTTTCCGGGCGTCTCGTAGAAATGTAACAACCACCAAATTTAAAACACAGGTTGATCGAAGATTCTACGGTAGCTTTGGGTAACCAGTACCATTTTCAAAGCAAACACCCATATACCTCACCTGCCACGGTAAGTATCAATAGTAACACTGTATCGGGAATGCACGAATCGACTGCTTACACACGGATAGATGCTACAAAATGAGCATAGAAAGTTGCTTCACGACTCCCTTTGATAAATGTGGCAGAGCAGAAGAAGTCCGTACTCTGCGAATCACACAAAGTAAAATCAACTATAGATTGAACATCACCCACAATTGATCGCAGAAGTCACATTCCCATAGACCTTCCAGTCGGCCCCCTTTGGAAGTGGTTGAGCGTTCACATTGGATAATTCGGTCGTGGCTAATGCGAAGTCAGCAGCGCAGTGGTAAACACGGCTGCCTCATGAACAGCGTGGCCGTGGTTCTAGTCCCGGCAATGGCGAGGATATGCACTACTGACGAGCTCTGATTAGAGCGGAACTGGAGTTAAGTGGTTCTTTTCGAAAGTGGTCGACTGGAAAGTCTATGGGAATGCGACAGCTGCGATCAATTGTGGGTGATGTTCAATCTCTATGGTAATCAAAATCCCATGCTACTCATCAGTAAAATGAAATAAATTACAGAATAATGTCCGGATCAGTGAAACGATATGTGCTGCCGAGTGTGTCCAGCTAACTTGTAAAATCGAGAGGGAATCATATAAAATTGGGCCAGATACAAAATTTAGACATAAAAACATCTGGGTGGATCTTTTTAACAAATTGGGAAAAATGCGCGTTGCAACCAATTTAAAGGTATTGACATCCTTCCACAATGAGATCCAGCCCAACGCAATTATCGTACTGCAGATGGATGGTTTATATTTGACAGTATCGCGATATTGAATATCTTGTTACTCCACAATTCCGCTGTTAAATCTGAGCAAAACTGAGTGGCAGCAGTTTTCGTTTTCTACGACGACGTATATATGAGGAAGGATTCAAACCACGGTATTTCGCGGTATATTTTTAGCGATATACGGGGGCAACATGTTTGGTGTATCACACATAATGGAACTTTTAGGGAAGGCGTCCGTTTTCTAACTTCCGTTGCCATCGTGTTAATGAGCATACACGCATCCCGGATGTTCAAGGCACTATAGGCCAAGTTACTAAATTGCCTTATGCACCTCGAATAGTGAACTTTCAGTTTTATTCATACTTACGTCCCAGCAAACGCAGGATATCTGAGTAAGTATGCCCAAGCCACAAAATTATTAGTAGTATTGTGTAACATGAGAGCAGATAAGAACAGCGGCCGCAGCCAGAATCAGTTATAAGAAATATCTCTTGAATCCGTTTTGAGGCTGAATAAAAAATGAAGTGGTTGAAGCTGTGTAGAAAGCAATCCATATAAGAAAAAGAGAAATTTATATGATCGGATAGGTGAGAATAGGTACCTGTGCAGGAATTTGGTGGAGGATGTGGACACACAGGTGGAGAGATCCCAATATGAGGGTTGTGTTGCGTACTATAGGGATTTTATTGAAAATTGTTCAAGAATTTTGAACTGGTGAGAAAAAATATCAGCGAACTGTTCAGAGAATGTGCCACTGCAACAAGACGGAAGGTTTTGGTGATCTGAAAAAATATGGAAAGTCCTTTAACAGCACACCAGAGAAAACAACAAATGAGCGATTGATCCTGGGATGGAGTGCACAACCCAGGATAAAACAGGCGATCAAGTGATGAGGAATAGAGGGGAAGAACTAGGTGTTTGACATAGAACGAAATCCAGTGGACACTGGTGAAAACATGGGTATTGTGAACAGATCATGTCGCGTTGTCGTTCAAAGCAATCCCAAAATATTAAACAGAAAATTTTTGAAACAGATTCATTATGGGTGTAAACAGTGGGGCAAGCAATAGAACTTCTCGTACTGGTTCCTCTTCACTAGTGAAAACAGAATGTTATCGCAATTGGATTCGTCGAAATACAAACTGCGCAACTCCAAGTCACCTGCTAGCTTAGAAAAACTGTTCAGCGAAGTGAGCGGTGGAAAAATTGTTGGATGCCTTTTATCTAACATCACAGCACTTGTGCAGGTGATTATGAACGTGTGATTGTCTAATGACACGGATGCAAAATAAAATGAAAATAGAGAGGAGACTGAGCCGCCCCTGGCTCAATGACGATTAGCGGTGGGGCTTAGTCATCAAAGTGAGTAAACTGGCTTGTGTTTGTGAGGTGACCACTCAAACACTCGACGACTGAAGTTTGAATTCCAAATTCTTTGGAAACTCGAAGTAGTGTTGCCACATCAACGCCTCCAAAAGCGTCGTTGTAATCAGGGAAATATGCGAACGACTGCTGATTTCCCATCAGACAATGACGAAATGAAATGAACAAGATAGGCGAACTCATTAACGAACGGGCTTGAACGACAATAGGCAAACTTACTAGAATCCTCAACGTTCACCCGATCTCTAATTCGGAAATGCATACATATATATCTATGCATATGGATTTTTGAGGGCATTGTTGCCGCAGGTACAGCAGACATCGGGCGCGTGTTTCGAAAAGGGCCAGATATTATTGCGTACAGGTGTATTTTTCATTTATATCAAATATCCGCTGAAATTAGTTCACTATTTGCTCCTTTCCGTTACTATTAATAGCTTTTAAAAGTTCCGATCATTATTTGTCGAAAAGAGGAATATTTTACCATAATGCCTACTAAGACAGCTAGTATTCCAAAATTGTCAGTTGCCAGGCGATCAGCCTCATACAAAAAAGACGTGGTGACAACATAGGGAGGCATAAAATCCTCAGGCACCATGACCAACACCTGTTCCACCGTTGCTATCACTAAGGAGCCAAAATCTGCTGCCAAAGCGGTAATTTCAACGGCAAATGTTAACCATATAAAAGGAAGGAACAACACTAAACTCTGTTCAGTTCCCATTACCTATGTACTTGCAGATCAGGTTAAAAAATAACGGACCTAGAGGCTGAAATGGCGAAAATACACGGTAAGCATGAAGAGCTCACTAACATTTTGCACCGACTGAATCCGATAATTAGCATTCTAAATGCTTCAACTAGCACCCATCCTGAGACTACCACTTCTATTCATGAAGATCTCGTAGCTGCTGGAACGTTTATTGATACAATAGCTACTGAACTGCACAAACGGATACGTTGTGCAAGTAAGGTGGTTGTGTTTAACGTGCCTGACAGAATACCTTTACTGTCGGTGAAAAAAGTCTTACTCAATGCTCGTAGGATAGAAGACCAGAACCGTCACTGTCTAAGACTTCGCAAAAAGGTACAGCAAAAATGTTGTCCACTCTTATTGCAGTTCACAAATGAACCTGTAGCGAATGAGTTCGTCAAAATTCAAGGCCATATTATACGTGCCACGAATTTTAAGTCGATAAAAGTGTTTGGTGACAAGACAACACTCCAACGGGAAATATTGTGAACCAATAATTCCCGAGTAAGAAAGAACTCGAGCAATAAAGTCGACAACCTTATTGACTTGACCGTTGATCTAGACTGTTCACGACTTTCCTAGGTCAACAAGTCGTAACTGACAACGCTGTTACCATGTCCGTCCAGGAGGACACTGAAAAACAAATCACGTCCAGCTCTGTTGACGTTAGGCGCGGTCAAGTATCTCCAGTAAAACTCACGGTTAGTGCCAACAATACCTCTCCTATTCATCGACGATTCCCTCCGCAAACCAAGACACTGACTGGACTGAGTCGTGGACCTAAGGTGCCCAAAGTTTTCCACATTGTTAGATGCAATGTCCAAAAGTTCGAGAAAATAGAAGAGGTGGGACGAACAAATCCATCTCCATCTTTCAGTAGGCAATTCCTTCCACTATCTGGAGTGATTGTACATGCCAACCGCAGATCCAAAACGCCTGAACAGGTCTCCAAACCAGCACATAAACCTGTACGGTACCTACTAGAAAACAATGTTCCAGCCTTGCAACATGAGGGTAAATCGGCGGTATTTCCTAGACGCTATGTATTTGGTTCTGAGAACCACATTGTAAGAGAAAATGCTTCGCAGGTGACAATGATCAATTGGCCATCTGCTGCTTTCAAGCTACTTCACAACTATGAGAGTTTTAACACTTTCTATGCATTACCCAATAACTCCACATTACCTTATTCTTCTATCCAAAATATGAGTGATCCTATTAACCAAATTACCAACGTATGTACTCCGTCAGGTACATCACCACCTGATCATATAACTGGCACAAATGTCTTCCAACTCGGTCCTTTTTAGTGCACCGTCCGGTATTTCATCCACCACCACACGGACCCCCTCCCCATATCCTACTCAGTCATCCTACCATAATGACACTTCCGGCACTTTCTGTCGTGGAGTCAAACTTTTGCGACATCCACTCGAACATGAGTGAAAAGCTGATATATCCCCTGGACCGGACCCCCCCACTTAACATTTCACAACCCTCTTCCCCATCTGCCATGCAGTTCTTTAGCAGCTTAAATGTTGTGCGTGACAGAAAGAATTTCATTAACTTATTACTCATAAACTTGAGATTATTGATAAGTAAGATGCACATCTTTAGATCTTTTGTCTTCTTGTCTAATCCCCGTATCATTCTCGTCACTGAGACGTGGTGTTTCCCTGATAATACAGACACACAACTAAGCCCCATGAGATATAATATATTTCGTAGGGATCGTCTCAGAGGACGAGGTGGTGGATGCATCATTCACCTAAAATGGCAATTTTCCGCAGTTACACTTGACGAGGCTAGTCTCACTAAAATCGAGGACTCGTTGTGGTTATTGGTCTCTATGGGATCTCGCGACCTACTTATTGGATGTATTTACCGACGGTCTAATGCTACCAGCAGTGACTTGACTGACCTCGTAGGAGTGATGTCATATATCAAACATACCTTGGGAATACAAACTAATAGGTGGTGACTTCAACAAGCCAAATATCTCCTGGACCTCATTCACAGCTCCTGCAAAGCAGGCTGATTTTCTTTCATGCATTCAACTGAATAGATGGGACCAACATGTCTTAGCGCTCACCAGACAGAAACGTATTTTGGATCTCATATTCACCACAGATATCTCGTACGTGAAGAAATCCGTTCTGGAACAATTTCCAGGAAATGACCATAACATTGTCAAGTGTTAGTTTGACTTCAATACAGTTATCAAACCCACAGCTGTACTCTACCGTCCGATCAAATACATCGATTGGAGTACCTTCTCCTCCTTACTAAGATCCTTAAATTGGAATACATCTTTTCTTACATTGGACCCAAAAGTAGCAACCGAGGAATTTATCAACCACTTCCTAATTTGTATCGATATTCTGGCCCCCATAGAGTCAAAATGCGTTGATTCTTATGTTCAAGGTAGAATCCTAACTGCAAAAGAGAGTGGCAAACACAAGTCACTTAAGTCGATGCACAGAAGAACACTGAACTTCTCCCTAATAATGCAAATGAGCAATATGTTTGAACATATAGAATACAAAACGCAACTGCATTATGCGAACGAAGAAAAGCTTGCGCTTGGCAGTGAGCAAAGGAGCATAAGACTAATGCAACCGATGAGACGGAGAAATTCCATGAGGGACCCACCTATAAAAGTTATAACTCACAAAGACAATACGGTTGTCGATGAACCAGTTGAACTATGTAAACTCCTGAACTCAAAGTTTGCTGCTGCGTTCAGCGTGAAGAGCACAGTATTACCCGTTATCCTGTTGAAAACAACAGAAGTTCTGTGGAATACTTCGATTGACGTTAGAAGTGTCCGCTTACAGTTGGCAACCGTTAAACCCATAATCCGCCCTGGACCTGGTGGTATCCCAACCAATCGTTATCAAGCAAGGAGGTGAGGATATACCCATCCTCTTACTAAATTTGTTCACGCTATCACCTCTATCCTGCACCTTTTCTCCCCAGTGGGAAAAGTCAATCATAATGCCCCGCTACAAAATTGGTCCAAGACAGGAAATAAGTAACTATCGTCCAATAAACCACACACCAATCTGCTCAAGAATGCTTGAAAGAATAATAAAAGCGCCCATCGTCGAATTCTTAAGGTCACAAAATCTTATAAACCTTTCGCAGCACGGTTTCTTTTGTAAGCGCTTTTGCATGACATGTCAGTTGGAATTTTTAAACCATATATCGATATCTGCCGATGCAGGGAATGCGGTCATTATCATACTTCTCGACATGCAAAAGGCCTTTGATCATGTGCCCCACAAGCGCCTGTTGATCAAAATAGCATCCCTTGGCATACAAGACCCCTTGTACAGCTGGATTTCTTCATATCTTGAAGGCCGAACCCAAACTGTCCAAATGGGAGAGCACCGCTCAACGCCAAAACCAGTGACTAGTGGGGTGATTCAAGGAAGCCTTCTGGGACCACTGCTCTTCCTCATGTATATAAATGATGTATGCGATGATAGTAAACATGGAAAACCGTTTTCTGTTTGCTGACGGTATCAAAATCGTTTACACATTTCGCCGGCCCAGCAACCTCGCCTCGTGTCTACAAAATATACAACACGACCTAGCATCTTTGGAGTCGTGGTGCAAAACATGGCTCATGACGTTCTCAGCGAACGAGTCGAACATAATCACTTATGGTTGTCAACCACCCAATGGATCTGCCTCACTAGACGGTCATCATATTGACACCGCTACATCCGTTCGAGATCTAGAAATACGGTATTCAAACTCCTTAAATTTCTCTGAACAAGTACACCTTCGGTCTACCGGATGCGAGGCTGGCTGTATACAAAATGTGCGCTCGACCTCAACTTGAGTATTGCACCTTCATTTACTGCCACCCACGCAAATCCGATAGGATTGTTTTAGAAAATCTTCAGCGATCATTTACCAAAAGCTGAATAGGATATTCATCCTCACTCACCTATGGTGAACGTTGTCAAACACTTGGTATTGATCCACTTTGGTTACGAAGGCTAAACTCGAATCTTACACTTCTTTATAAGCTGTTACGCTCGGACGCCATCACCACAGCATTTGCCGTTCATTTCAATTACAGTTACTCATATGGTCCACGAAATAAGAGTTCTACTTTGCCAACCCTGTTAGCTCGCAAAAAGATACGAGCCAACTTCGTTATTTTAAAATATTCTTATATTTGGGAGAGACTTCCGAATGAAGTCAGAGCCGGTGACAGCATTCTGCAGTTTAAAAAAGGTACGGACAGCTTCCTTACATCATCAAACATAATTTCAATCTTCAAACTTTGTGTATCCTCTGATGACTTCTTTGAACGTGGTTCAGACAACGTTTATATGTCAACAGGATAAACGCATGTACCCGTCTTCACTATCATGGTCCTATTTGAAACAGCTTGCCTGAAACTGTTTACTACGTATCCACCGTTTACTCACACCACATCTCGCATTTGATTCATTACGCACTCACGAAACCACATCATTTCACTCACGTGCGTCACTAATATAGAATTGTGCTTAAAACAGAAAGAGAAAAAGGATTATATTTAACATATATACTTTTCTTCATTTTATATATATGCCCATTCGTAATAACCTGTTCACCTTGGTAATCAGCTAGACTATAATTAATGGTAACCAGTATTGACGGCCAACTTGGCCGACATACAAAAACTCCCCACAGAAAATTGTGGAAAAAAATAGTCCCTAGTTTACCGTATTATAACTTATTATAACACTAATCCGCATCATGCGTTGTTACCTCTGCCTCAAACTCTCCCCATTATCCATTGTCCATAACTGTAGCCTGCTATGAAATACATATTCTATCTTAAACATTGACCCTATAAAACAAACTGATGTCAAAAATACATAACAAACCCACTGAAACCTTAATTCATATCGTTTGCTGTGCCCCTGCATTGAAACCCTACTTATTAACCATTATTAACTGTTGTAGATTATGAAATATAGATTCTAGCTTAAACATTGACCCTATAAAACGAACTGACGTCAAAACTTTGGACGGAGTTTTGATTATCACGTGATAATCAGTCTAGAAGTAGCTGCTGGTTACCCAATTACCGCAGAATGCTATAACAATTATTTCCGAATATTATATACTTTATTGGAAAAACGCAAAAGCATTGATATTGCGTAAAGTTTTTGTCAAAAAACATTTACATTAATCTTCATATTACATTTGATAACATCACATTTTTTCATTTAACACATGACATTGTGCTCTTCTTCTTATTCCCACGAGCATCCGTAATGCAGAAAAATTTTCGCGATGAATGGGCGCTCAAAACTTCATATTGGCTGAGTGATAAGCGAAATTGTCAACTTTTTGACGTTTTCAACCAATCATCGAGGTCCTGCGCTGGAATCTGCTCAAATCTTCGCCCGATTTTGGAACTTCCCGTCCTCGTTCGCCAAAACTGAACTATTTCAACATTTTTCCGAATGAAATTACCTCAAATAACGGCGAAATCCTTCGAAGATGAATTTGCACGTATTTTGGAAGTGGGTATCCTTTCATACAAAAATGTCTGAAAATTCAATGATATAAGAGTTTTATCAAGTTTACGTAAAACAGTACAAATAAAGTTGTTTAAAAATATATAAAACATGACATTTTACTTTGTCTCGCAAAATGGTGTTCGCACTTATCCCATTGACACGTGCCCTGAATGTACCCTATTAGGTACATTCAGAGATGCACAGACGTTCGCGTGCTTAGCACCCCATAAGCGTGGGCAGATATGTAGAAAAATGCAGAAAAACGTCCATAAACACAGAACATATATGTATATACCTATGAATATGCACATATAGCATTATATATGGTCAGATGATACATGTATGTTTCTCAGTCCACATTATCTGATATATATATACAAATATACGAATATAATTATCATTATACAAAACGACGCACTTATTTTCTCTCTTTCTATGTGGAAATATGCGCTTCTACAACGGAAAATTTATAATTATGTGCTGTTGATCAGAAAGCGCGTTCTGGTATTAATTAATTTCTCAACGGATTTATCCATCAACCAATCAGAAAATTAGACAGTTCAAATTATTTTTTCCCGTGTATGAAAGGAAACCGCTTCTCACGTATTTCCCCGCATGACCTTGAAATATTTGAAACGTCGTCTTTACCTAACCTTGTAAAAGGTAAATTAATGAAACATCTCATTTTTTGGACTGAATCCGTGGGACAGACGAACTACCTTCTTTCATTATGTGTGAATGGATCGTTGTGAACTTTGACTATTTCCCCTTTGATTGCGTTTTCTTTTGTCAGCAGATTTCATGTTTGTCTTGTTATATATCCATTCGTTGCTTTGCACCGCATGCAATTATCTGTCATGGTCGCGCACATCCGAGCGTGTTTCTAACAAATGCGTTAAGACATGTATATTATTATTATTGTTGTAATTTGGGCAACCTCAACACACGGCTTACACATTTTAATGAACAAACCAGATAGAATGTTATTCACAACTTACAGTGCACCATGTTTACCAGTGGATCAAAGTTACTAATAAAGTGTACGCCGAACACTGGAAGTTGTATGTCATTTAGGAGAGGCCTCATTCCCAAGCGGTTCGCATCCTAAGGAACAGTGACGGAGCTTCCACTATGAGTAGGAATGAGAAAACGGTTAGCAGCTTTGATGATCCAACCACAATGAGGTCAAATTCGATTATTCGATGTGGCAAGGAAATAAATTGTCTCGGCTCGGGTGTCAGTAAGGAATTCATCAGTACATTCCTCAACATAAGGGTTAAAAGTGGAAATTGAGACCTGCGAACCAGCTGGGTTTGCCGAAATACTTAACCGGAGCTGTTGTCACCCGAATGGTCATATGCAGGAAAACAGCACACTGCATAGTAGGATGGTTCGCAACAGCGCCCAGTTTCAGACAGCAAAACATTTCATCAGGTTTGCAGTCTTGGGTGGGAACCCATCCAGCAATTGACTGTGAATAAAAATGGGCTGTCGGTTATATATGCGACTGGCATGAACATATTGTCGCCTAATCTGTCCAGAAATGGATTTATTGAATATACTCTTGCCGTTCACTGGGTAACGTTGTATACGAAGTTGTGGACACTAAGCACATGATTCGACTACATTGTGGTGTTAATGTATGAGGTACTGATCAGCCCCAGTAATTGCCAGTGTAGTTTGCGAGGCTGCCAGTGATAGCGAAACGAAGAGATGCAACATGAAACCTATGGAGTTCGGGCAAGTTGTGCTAATCAGCGGATTATACTCAGCAAAGGAGTTCACGGGTATTAAGGATGGTCGATGTCTGAGAAGTACGGTTGTTAGGAAGGTATGCTTGACTGCTGAAGCGAGATCAGGGCTGTAACGATGTTTGTAATACGAGAAAGTTAAAAACATCTGTGGAACTTCCATGTGGAATCGTCAAGTGGTTTCGCAAACGGAGAGAACAGCAGATCGATAGGCAGGCGCAAAGTATTGCAAAAGCGTAGTTGTACAAAAGTTAAATATTTTTAGGTAAAAAATATTGGAAGCATTCTATAGCATTATCCACTGGTGAAGCTGGGCTCTATAAAATCTGCTGCGGAACACACGAAAGTGCTGTCTGGAGGGAACTCGTTAGACGTTGAACAAACAACCGTTCCAGAAAACATTCGTCTGTAGGTCTTTGACCAAGCAATGTTCGCACATGAACAAGAATGAGAATAAACAACGATCACCAATTCTAACGTCGTTCAGTAATAAATAGATTCACTCATGTTTTTGCACAGACATCAAGTTTAAAACCCGCTTTCCAAGACGGCATGAATTAACTCTGTTGTGATTGGAATAACGTTCTCTACATAGTTTCCGGCTTAACCTTGGCAATCACATCATCAAGCATAGCTCCTGTTTGGCGGTACACTTAACGCGGAAGGTAGATTCCGTCTGCAAAATCTATTCAGTTTAATCGGATTGCCAGAAACCGCAAAGTTTGGTTGACTGCGGTGACACGTGGATTTCTTTGAAGTAGCTGTAATCACCGACGTCGTTATCCATGGTTAGGGGTGGAAAAATAAAGGATGATGGTGCACAATAGTTGCTGTAGAAGCTCTAAGCGAATAAACTTCCAGCGTCAATAAGAGTTGAAGAACGCAATCAGAATCTGGCCACAGCACCGTGTTATAGTGGAACTCTTATCCCTAATAGCCCGGATATCTGAGTATCGTTACTTTCGGGAATGGTGTGTGAACTCACTGCGACAGCGTCTGTAACGACAGTGTATCTTAGCGTGTGAATGCTTCTTAATTCGCTCATTCGTAGCTTCGATCCGCGTTCAGAAGTGTCAAGCTTCTCCCTGCATCAAGAGTGTTAAAACAAATCCATCTAAAGTATAATATTTGATTGAGTGCTTGCGTGCTTTTTGATGTAAAAAAAGGTTGCATGATCGGTGATATTGAGAGCGCGTTTGCAAATGGGAGCAGTGCGAATCGTTCGCACCAAACTGTGAAAACTGCTTGACAGGTGGTGCATCGAGTGAGAGAAAGAGACAGTCGTTATATATTCCTCCGTCAGTTGTAAGTTCACTGCAAGCCGGCGACAAAAAGTCATTCAGGAAGACGCACTTATCAACTGGATCAAGTCTTTTCAGAACTTGTTGCAGTCAGCGTGCGTGAACCACTTGCAGCGGGTTCTCCTAGTAGTAGTGCTGGAATGAGACGAACAGTCGATACGTCTTTGGGTGGCGTACCGATGTCAGATTTGTGACGATGGTTGTGGAGATTCAGAACGTCCGGAGGACACTTGTACTTTGCTTGTAGGGGTTGAAGTGACCTAATGCAGCGGAAAAATACAAAATAGAAGGCCAGACGATTCGTTAGGGTAATTGATGGGATCACTTTACAGTTGTGGATGTCGATATGTTTATCTGGTCATGGAATGCCCCAAATGACCCACAAAGTTGGTCTTGCCGAAGAAGTTTGTGGTGTACAACTTGGTAAGCAACTGACCGCGCAAACACGTGCTAGTGCAAATGTATGTTGTGTCAACCGAGTTGATCAGTCGAAGAAAATCAAGTGGTGGCCGAAAATCACAGGCCATTAATCTCAGTTTGTAAGTCAGAGCGGCTCTTAACATAAGCCAAACGTTTTCGCTCATTTTGCCGGATGATAGGGCTGCAATTTTGTTGAACTCCAAGTTATGTTCGAGCATTTGATGGCAGTCTTCGAGCTTCGACGTATAGCGACTATCCAATCACAAGTGTGTGGTGCCGCATGGAATGTGCGACGGCAGGCGAGAATATAAACTGAGGGGAAACAGTCGGGAGCTCATCAGTAAGAGATACGGCCGAATGTTTTTGCGATTTGGTACACAAGACTGCAGACTTATCAACCGAAATTCTGGTTGCGATGAGGTTATCGTTTGATCGACAAGACGGCCTGGTCTGGAATAAACTAGTAGGTCAAAGGGTTGGCGTAAATGTACAGTCGACTATCGCTGGTTGGACGTTGACGGTCGTAAACATCTAACGTAGACGTCGACGTAAACCCAAGTTAAGCGCATAAGGGCGTTTTCAGAATTTTTGAGATATTTCTGCTTGCTGTGCAAAGATTCCATGCGGACGACTGATTCAGATCGTGTCTCACGCAGCGACACACTGACTTCAACAACAGTGTCAACAAGACAATGGATTCGATTGTCTGTGAACTCCTGAGAAAAATAGAGATTTAGGGGGGCAAACGAAGATGGTAGTAATTAGCATCTTGCTGCATTATTTGCACATTGGACAAAAACTGCATAGCTGTCGGCATCACCGAACGTCTTTGCTTAATTTTCGATGATCCTAACAGTGACGGGACTGACGTCCAGTTGCGTTAGGTTAAGAGCACGAGAAGCTAGGCGATTGCATCTTCTTTGAATGAAGGTATTCAAGGGTGATCCGGGATACAGCTTAGTCAGGCTAACGAGTCCGGTGGTCAAGGTTGCGATCGCGCCCTGACTACACAAAAACAAATGAGGACGACGGATGACCTTCAAATACAGCCATTCAATTCGGCTAAGTACGTCAGAGTCACCAGAGGGTGTGTGCTAGTGATGTTTTACACACCTCTAGACAACTGTTAAAGCCGCGTCTTATTATTATTATTATTATTATTATTATTATTATTATCAAGATGAACCTCGTATAACTCTACCGTGTCTACTACTGGTTGCATGTGGCGGAGGAGTTGAAGTGGTCCACTGACCCCGAGCTCATTCCGGATTAAAAGAATAACGTGTTCGGAATTACATACTATTGGCTGCGTGCAAAGTATACGCGCCCGTTTCCGCTGATGCATACTAAGGATACGCTGGATATTGTAAAAGTTGACCAGAGAGGTGACAGAGGAATCCTTCTCTTATCTTGCGCATTCATCCCCTGTTATTGCGTGATGGCTACCGAAGAGGGCTTTAGAACCTTTGAGATGACACAATGGCTACTTCCGTATAGACATACATACACTTCAAGCGTTTTACAGGATACGTTCATAGCCACCGCGTGAATATTCCTACCGGTTTGCACATATCGGCCTGATGGAACGCACCATCATCACTAGACGTATATGGTCGGTGGCTACTCAAGTGGTCGCTGGCCTACAACATCTTCGCTACCGCTCTTGTCTTGAAACTTTTAGTATGTAGCCATTTGATCGCGAACAACTTTCTTATGACGTAAGGCCCGTGTGAATATTTTACCTTGTTTCTAAATAATATTCAGAAACCTTGGACCCGTGCCTCGAATCGTATACCAATCGCTGAAAAAATACTCAAGTAGTTGGAAAGTGCCATACAATCATTTAACGTAGACTTTTCTAAAGCAATAACCACTTCCTCACAGTGTTGGGAATGGATGGAAAAATCTGCCATTCGAATTCGTTAGTTTCTCTCCTAAGAGGCGTTTCAGAGATCGCTAAATTCTCACTCACTTTTGGAGTGACTAGATCAATAAGTTAATCAGCTACTGGTGTTCGGTGTGATGTCCGGAAAACGGCGCTTTCCAATATTTTCAGTGACTACCGTTTACAGCAAGAGACAAACCGGTAGATGTCGGATCGAACGAAGGGATCCGAGTGACTTGGTCCTTCCGCCGAAATTCAGCGAGTCGGCGACTGATCCAAGGGTTCGAGGCAGTGGGTTGGATTTCAACGCATTTAAAGCCCTATCATCCGGCAAAATGAGCGAAAACGTTTGGCTTATGTTAAGAGCCGCTCTGACTTACAAACTGAGATTAATGGCCTGCGATTTTCGGCCACCACTTGATTTTCTTCGACTGATCAACTCGGTTGACACAACATACATTTGCACTAGCACGTGTTTGCGCGGTCAGTTGCTTACCAAGTTGTACACCACAAACTTCTTCGGCAAGACCAACTTTGTGGGTCATTTGGGGCATTCCATGACCAGATAAACATATCGACATCCACAACTGTAAAGTGATCCCATCAATTGCCCTAACGAATCGTCTGGCCTTCTATTTTGTATTTTTCCGCTGCATTAGGTCACTTCAACCCCTACAAGCAAAGTACAAGTGTCCTCCGGACGTTCTGAATCTCCACAACCATCGTCACAAATCTGACATCGGTACGCCACCCAAAGACGTATCGACTGTTCGTCTCATTCCAGCACTACTACTAGGAGAACCCGCTGCAAGTGGTTCACGCACGCTGACTGCAACAAGTTCTGAAAAGACTTGATCCAGTTGATAAGTGCGTCTTCCTGAATGACTTTTTGTCGCCGGCTTGCAGTGAACTTACAACTGACGGAACTACTTCAACCAGTTCGGGACGTGTTCTGCCACTTGCTGAGATTGCTGTCGGTCTGTTCTGCTCATGTAAACGTCACCGCAGCTGCGAGTGAACTGGTAGTGGAACAGATGTGTGCACTACAATAATTCTCGATACAAAAATAACGAGTGAAGTCAAGGACTGGACTCACCAAAGATTGACAATGTTCGTGAGACGTCCAATGACGCTGGAATGTATTCAGATCATTCCAAGCGTAACTGAGGATGCGAAGTAACCGAGCTGAAAGTTAATCCAACAAATAGGATGTTTTAAACTGGGTAGCAAACACCGGCGTCGTAGGAAGAACCAGCAAGCGCGTGTAGCAGAGTTTATTCGAAAACGTGTTGTGTTGTTGTTTTTACTCAAGTCAAACAAAAATGTACGATGTGGTCTGATGCAGCAGTTACGTAATGTTAGCAAAATGAAGTACAAAATATTGAGAACCCTACAATATTCCCCTCCCAGAGCATCTAAAGCAAGCGTTGATGCTCGGACAAAAGGCAAAATTAACAACACTGAAGCGATTTAACGAAAACGAGTAGGCAAATTAACATGTCTACCTGTGCGAGGGTTAAATGTGGCGGGGATGTGTTACTGTCTGTAAGTGGCAACTGTATTTTAGGAGATGTGCTCACTGGGATTGTGGTAACTACCCGAGTGGTAGGGAGAGGAGGATTTGCTGTAAACTGACGTGTTAGTTTGTTTGGTGCCTGCAGAAATTCACTGTCCACATACGCCACTTTCAGACGGTCAATGCTAACGGTATCACGTTTCCCTGCTCGATCGATGGTGAAGAACTTGTCATCACGTGATAATACTCTGAATGGTCCAGAGTATGGAGGTCGCAGTGAATGCTTTACTAAATCACAGCGGACAAACACATATTTGCATGTATGTAAGTCTCGGGGAATACGACTAGGCCATGTATGCTTCTGCGTAGGGATTGAGCGAAGGTTCTCCATATGTCTCCGAAGGTCTTGCACGTAGTTCATTGGATCAGTTATGTGGGGTAACTCTTGGAACAATTCACCGGGCAGTCGCAGACTTGATCCATAGACTAATTCTGCCGGAGTGACTTCGAGATCTTCCATAATGATTGATCTGATACTTAACAAGGTAAGTGCTTTGAAGATTGGGCGATTAATGACGCTTTCAGTTGTCGGTGGAAACGTTCCACAAGACCGTTCGAAGAGGGATGATATGCGGTCGTTTTAGTGTGTTCGCAGTCAAGCATCCATGTCATATCACGGAAGAGGTGGCATTGGAACTGCGCGCCTCTATCGGTAGTAACTACTGAAGGTACACCGAAGTTAGCAACCCAGTGGAGCAGAAACGTCCTGACAACTGTAACACTAGTGGTGTCTGACATAGGAATAGCCATCGGCCAACGAGTGAAACGATCAACACAAGTGAGCAAAAT
>JTDE01004736.1:9826-20925 GCA_014338405.1 Paragonimus skrjabini miyazakii | reverse complement strand
TAGTATGGGTCAGAAATACCTCTACCAGTGTTACCTTGTTTGCTCACCCTTTAACCTTCAGGGTGATACGTCTCAGTCACCAGTGACAGCTAACAACGTCCTAGTTTCCAATATTCGGGCCTCTGATTTATATCCTATATCCCGTTCACTGCTGATGCAACTTTCTGGACAAACGAACCGGTCGACAACCTTTGAAACATCACTGTTCAGTGGTAAACTTACGTGGCCACTACATTTTTGCTGCAGCACTTCGTAATGTGAAGCTGCAGTAGCATCCCGAAATATTCCATAGAACACGAGATAGTGCCCAACGCCATTTGTATTGCGTTGAATTGGTCGAAACAAGAACACACTGCTGTCTACCTAGTTGAGGTTAATCAATCTTCTGTCAAATAGGAGGTCTGCGCCGGTATATCAGATATAGGTAATCGTTAATTATATTACTAATAAGTAGTTTAGCAAATTTGTGGTTTTAGATGAGACTCAATTGTGAAAAATCAGGGCTTCGGCTGGATTCGAACCAGCTTCGCAGCTCAGCTGATAGAGCGCTTGCCGCGTTTGGGCATGATGTTTCTGTCGCTGGTTCGGATTCAGCCGAAGTCCAGACTTTTCACAATTGGGTCTCATCTAAAGTCATAAATCTACCAAACTACTTATCGGTAATACAGTCTCTATGCTCAACAGTGGCGTTGGTGGATTCTAGCATGAACCGTTCGAAAAATCCTGCCGGGGCTGTCGATTCCCTGGATCATTTGGTGGGTTACAATGGGACGGGTGGGCAACCGAGACCAACTGTGACATTCCTGAACTTCTGGCATGGCTTCGTAGCTTAGCTGATAGAGCGCTTGCCGCGTTTAGGCATGGTGTTTCTGTCGCTGGTTCGAATCCAGACGAAGTCGAGGTTTTTTACAATTGAGTCTCATCTAAAATTGCTAATCGGTCTACAAATATTTCTTAGACGCTAACTGGTGTCATTCACTGTTGTCTGATGTTTTGCAGCCAGTCAAGTTTATCGATTGCTGATCAGATTGCACCTACGCTTCCAAAAATCTCTTAATTTGCGAATCGCTGAGAGGTGTTCAGTATGGTATCTGACAATTTCAGCGTTTTTGGGATCCACTGCTTGTGAATGCATTATTCTGTGCCGCATGTATTTATCTGAGTTCTCCCGGTTGCCTGAGACTCGGATCTGACGGCGGTCGGGGACAGCATCTAAGGCCATTTGATTCGCATTGCGTCGAGCATTATTTGTTGTTATGGCAGTCGACGGGCGTAAAAATGGAGGTAGACAAATGTTTACTGCGTGGGCAACCGAAAAAAATTATCGGTGGTTATTACGGGTCGCGTTCGGCTCACCGACTGGGTTTCTCGTGACACGATCTAAGACCGGATAAGTCAGGAGTGGCTTCTAATTGGGTTTACTGAAGTCTGTGTAAGTTTCCAATAAAATTTCTGCTACGCTAACGATGTTCGCATTTTTGACTCTATCGATATCCCTTAGGATCCTGAACGGTCATTGCAATTCGTACATTGCGATTACAGTTGCAATTGCGACGGCCACATGTGCCTGCAGACACTTTGGAGTAAATAGTCGGTGTTTATGACCGTGAGTCCACACTGTTTGCCAGTAATTTCGAAATTCCGTGCTTAGCGGACACTATCTTAGGTTGGCCAGTTAATGGCATAGCCATTCTGAAGCATCAACTCTGAAGTCGCTTCCGTTAAACGCTGTAGGTCTGTTTACCATGAGTCCACAGCTGTTTCTGTATTTTGTTATCAAAGCCGTCAACTGCGTATAACAACTACGTATAACATTTAACAACGGATCCCAGTGCGGATTTGAAACTTAACAGAATACTTGTAACTCAATGTTAGCCTTTTGCATTTAATCATTATATATATATATATATATATATATATATATATATATATATATATATATATATAACCAGATGTAATAGCAATATTCAATCACAGTTGTTTGTGATAAACGAATTTGAAGGACCTCCTTTTGTTTATGCAGCGAGATCTTCATGATGGCTTAGCATCTCCTCGAAACGGTCACGCACCCATGGACATCGAATCAGCTGAAAGCAAAAAGGTGAGTTCTCTTTTTTTATGTTGTTTATCAACCGTAGTCTCGCATGGATCACATCACAGGCTTACCTTCATGTGTAATTCATGTTCGTAATATGCCGTCCGATGTGAATGAGAACGAAATAGCGCTTCTTGCCATTCCTTTTGGAATCATCAAAAATATGGTGCTTTCAAAAAAGAACAATCAGTCTCTCATTGAAATGGAAGTTCTGGAAGATGCAATAGAGTTGGTGTCCTACTACGAAAAGTACCCCGTTCTTCTTCATGGGAAAAATATCATCCTGCAATTCTCGACCCATACGTACTTAGAATTGACTTCGGAGAACAGCTTAGTGGATAATGCAGTGAAAAACGCGAATCGGATTGTACAGCAAGATCTTAGCGGAGCTCAGTCTGGAAATCCAAACAGTGTGTTGCGGGTAGTGATTGAAAATATTATGGGCCAGCAAATCAACCACGTTATTCTTTATAAGGTTAGTTCGCATGCTTTTTCGTCAGACGTTAATAGATTTTTCATCGTTTCGGAAAGATACTGCGCGTACTAATTTTTCTACGCCAGAATCAATATCAGTGCATGCTCGAATTCCAAAACCACATACAGGCATTTGTGGCCATGTTGGTAAGTGTTTTGATATTTGTTTGCCGTATCATATTGTGAATGTTCCGTACTCTGTACATTTGTGGTACGTCACGTATAACCTATATAGCAAACGAGACCGTTCTGGTCGAATAAACTGTACGTTTCCCAGTTTGAGGTGTCTCGATGTCAGTTTAAGATGTCCCAAATGAGTTAGCTGCATTTCAATGACGAATGGGATCGCACGACCAATATACACACGGGTAGGCTGAAAAACACAGATTAGTTGGCTCTTACAAAATGAGAAGATGCCGTTCCGCCAGTTGCAGAGAGTAAACCAAGTTAGCCTGTCTAGCCAGTTACTTGGGACATTTTAAGTGGACATCGAGACATCCTAAACCGGAAAAGGTTTAGAGTCAGTAGGCTTTATCTCAGAGTGAATGAGAAGTCTAGGATGCTTGGCCGCTAGGCTGAAATAATTTTTTAATTAAGGTGCAATAGTTAAAACGGGGAGAACAGTGTAGAAATAAACCTTAAAAACAAACGCGGCAAAATGAAACAACGTTGTAAGAGCACAATACTTTTAGCACGGTTGTCCGTCACATTGGACACTTAGGCTTGAAGAAAAATTGCCCTAACGTTCACCATCGTCACTTTCTACTTCGAGCCTTCCCCGTAGGTATCATGGATCAGATTGCGTTGGTCCTGATAATAGTCCACGACGCATTGGAGTAATAGATAAGTAAAAATGCGCAACAAAAAAGAACATAAAGCTGAGATTTACAAAAATTCGGCGACCGTACAGATGCCGGCTCGCGGTTGATTATAAGACATTACCATGTCAGTGAATGTTTTCAGCTAGCAGCGTGGATGGTCGTAAATGTTCACATTTGACAGGTGGTACCTACCAGCCTTGCTCAGGAAGGTCGACTGATAACCTGTGACCGGATCATCGTCTGACCGCCTTGTTTCTTCTAACCAACAACAACCAAAGTGAGTAATAGGCCGCGCGACAGACGCTTCGTCGGTGTACGGTGCACGTGATGAACCCAACGTAGACTGTGCATTTTCACTATCTCGTCTATCGGTCGCGAATTTTCACATTTTCCACATGCACTGCGATAGACTGTCGCCTTTTCGTAGTGGCTTGGGGTGCCTTATCTGGAGCCTTCGGTCCAGCAGCCTGATCTGCGAGATCACAGGGTACAGATTTTTTTGAAACATAATAACAGAAGCCAGCGACTCAGTAGTTTGATTTATTTGGTATTTATGGGCTAACCTGACACAGGGGCGCAGTGAATAGAACACTGATGTCTCATTTCTGCGCGCAGTAAGTGTATTGTAAGGCACTCCACGCTTATGGGATTCTCAACCGTATTGAGCTAATACGCTGACAGTGACGGGTCAACACTTGGACATTGAATGTTTTCTCCACACTTAAACCTGCACGCTCAAACACCTACACACTGAAGTTTGATGATGAAACGCTTGTAAACCAAATGCCAAGCTCGCGAACCACTAAATACCTAAATGGTAGTGTCCTTCCCTAGGGGGTACTTTTTCTGACCTTTTTTTGTCATTATGCAGAGGTCAAGCACCAATTTTAAATCTAACTAAACACTTCTATACAGTCAGTAACGCGATACTGTGGGTGCAGTTGTTTTTCACCTAGCCTCTGGCATGGTTGTACCTGAAAAGGCTTCAACTCCAATCAGTATAACTCCGCATTAACGCAGCTCGCACTCTTGATCACCACACCAAGGTAGAATAAAAGGGCAGGTGATGAGTGTTGTAATGCAACAGGTATAAAAGCTTCCGGGGATTCACAGATACAACGGCTGATCTCACCATCTGCAACTTCTCATCATCAGGTAGAGTAAGAACAGGTAATGACAGTCACATGTGTCACTTACTGGTATCGTATGTCTGGAAGAAACAATATTTACAAGTCAGTTAGATGTAGTGTTTACAGACTTCCAAGTTGATCGACTGCCTCTCAACAGGATGCAAACGTAATTCCAGATAGCCCCAGATCATTCGTTTACTTTTGTAATAGATGCTAAGCAGTGACACAACTGCTGGACTATAAGAATCGGTATTGTCAATATCTACTTTCTCATTTTGTGCAGCATAATCTCGGCAGATGTCTACACTACTGATGCTTGAAACTATCGCTTACATCGCTGAAGGTGAAATTGCCGAGTAGGCGCCCGTAAGCACATGCGAATATTCTGCACACGCGGACATCGTAAAGTGAATAGAAAGTGCTGTTATATTGTGCACATATCAACATACCAATCGGATTTTCATGCATATCGACAGGAACATGCAAGAGTCACATTGCGCTTTATTCCAAATGGGTTAGTTAGCACTAGTTCTGGTTAAATCAGCATGTTAGCTCGGTGTTGAGTAAAGCCGCTATTTGCAGCGACCTCCAGTCGAAACGTGCTTCTTTCTTTGTGCAAGACTTTATTCAACACAAATACTCATGTTGGTGGGTAACATGCGTTATAGACGTTTTCGCCTCCACATCTTTCGTTAGGGTTGCTTTAGCTTGGCTGTCATCACTTATTACTCTGATTATTACGCTTTTCTAGCCACGCTAAGTATATGGCTCGAAGTAGCATATGCACAACTGAAGACTTTCGCGGCGTTTTGTACGTTTTATAATTGGTTAGCTCCACTGCTAAGTGTAAATTGGAGCGAATATAGTTAGATATTAGTCAGACTATATCCGTGTTGCTCTGTCCATCATTTGTTTTTTAGCACCTTAACGGACAGAATATTTATACTGGTTGCTGTTCTCTACGAGTAGAATTCTCCCGAACTCGTGGTCCCTTGGAGGTGCGCCGAGAAAACGATAAATGTCGTGATTATACCGTATCCCCTCTTATGGAAGAAGAACTTAACAACCCATCTCCCGCAAGTGTTACAGTGAATCCAATGGGTACTGTCGGTGGTTTTCCTGGAAACATCATGGGCCAAAATTTATCCGCTGTCAACCCAGGCGCTAATGTATCAGGGTTAGGGACCACCGCCGCCGCCGCCCCTGGCATTAATGAACTGGCAGCTCAACTGACCTTGCTAGCACAGCAGTCTGGCATGGCTCTCAGTCCCGCAGCGGCCACAGCCACAGCCAGTTTCATGGCGTTGACTGCACAGGGTGCTGCAGGTGCGTGTTTAGCAAACCCACCTTCTGGCGCGGCCACCCTGTTATCTGGAGCTGCTTTAGGCAATCCGCCGTCCGCTATCATGTCCCTTCCAACTCAGGCTCAATTTCTACCAGCGATCCAGCAGACTATCCCAGGTCTCGCGCAAGCGGTCAACACGGGCAGCACTGTTTTAATTGTTTCCAACATGAACGAAGAGGTAGGTCTATGGAGGTAACGTTTTAGTTATTACTTCCCATTTTCACATTGCTCACGGAACTTGTGTTGGGGTGGGTACTGACCGTGTGTATTTTCCTTTTTCTTTTCTCTTTTTCCATCCTACATGTCACGCACTTCATTTGCTTGTGCAATGACTTCCAAATTGGCCACGTTTCTTCGCGTTTAACTACCGTCACGTCGGATTGTGCGTTCTGTGCAAATCAACTGCACCAATTGTTCCACTTCGCGACCTGGCTTGCTTTATCCCGTTGCTTCAATTTGATGCCTCCCCCTTGTTCAAATTATATTTATTTTTATTACCAATATTATTCACTTTCGTGTTACTCTCGTTTGGGTTGTCCGAACGGTTTGGCAACCAAACTGCTTTCATTTCGCTTTGTTTTTAATGAGTTAGAAGGTCTACCCAGATGCCTTGTTTACTATTTTCGGTAGGTTTATCATACTGAATCTGTTTAGCTGTTCGATTCCACGCGTGAGTTAAGTTCGTTTGTTTGACAGCAGTTCCGATTAAATACTCCAGCCTGTTCTAGTTTGGTGGCAATAATGAGACACTAGTCGATTATGCTTATCTGTCTATTATTATCATTGTTCAAGTCTTGAAACATGAATACCATTGCGTTATCAGGTGTTTACGGGGATGTCAATCGTGTCAAGATTATGTTCAACAAAAAAGATACTGCCTTGGTGCAATTTGCGGACGCTCAGCAAGCGGTTACTGGTGAGTGCCTGTTGTGTCTCTTCTTAGCGTTTTTCAGCTCTCTATTTTATGAACGGACAACCACTTTGGGGAAAACCGTTAAAAATTGCAGTTTCTCGATTCAACGTGGTTCAAATGCCAAAGGAAGATACAGATGTGGGGCTAACAAAAGACTACGCGAACAGCCCGTTGCATCGGTTTCGGAAACCGAATTCTAAGAATTTCCAGAATATCTATCCTCCGAATCATGTTTTGCATTTGAGCAACATACCACCGAACATAACAGAGGAAGAAATTCGCAATTTGTTTCAATCGAAAGGTTACGAGGTTTCTGGCTTCAAATTCATGCAGTACGTCATGTTTTCTACCGCTCGGTCCCCAATGTACTTTGTTTTAGAAAAGACAAACGAATGGCTCTGGTCCAGTTGGGAAGCGTTGATTTAGCAATTCAAGCCCTGATAGTAAATGATCTGTTCCTTCGGTTCGTTCATCTTTCTTTCTTTCTTTCAGGAATTGCACAATTGTCAATTGAGTGAAAACTCGCATCTCCGCATAAGTTTTAGCAAAATGGGAATTTGAAATGCATATTTTGGGCTGAAAGACTATGGAAGTATTTATTCCACAATACAGTTCGTAAATTTCACGTGGTTTTTCTGTCCGGTCAAAAAGGGTTGGGGAACCTACACTTATATCCTGTTGTTGTCGGCCAGTTGCCGGGCAAGAATGACAAATTGTCGAAATACTGATGGTTGTAGCGCCCTTTATCCCTATATCTGCTGTTTTAGTGTGAAGTTCAATCGTGGCAAACGAACGCCCGCTCTATAGTCGTTCTACCGCAATTGGTCTTTCAAATGTTGCTCATTCGATGGCCTTCAAAAATTATACTAACATTGCAAATAGCTCACGAGACCTTTCTGTTTTCGTTTCCAATTTTTGGCATTTGGATGTGTTCGATCAAAATTGGTTGAGCGTACTAAAACAGTCTGTGCATGATGGTTGTGTAGGTCGCAATTAATTATAGATCAACTGAAGAAGCATGCGACCCCTGTTTAGCTTACAGAATACAGCAACTGGCAGTTCAAGTATCGGCTCATACTTATTTCACCTTAACGTTTTGGGGACACCAATAACCAGTTCTTAGAGGTGATATCTGAGCTTATTAAAGCTTCTGTCTGTGCTTCCTAGAAAACAATGTCTCATCCATTCGCCTTTGCTGTTGGCTAATAGAGTTCGGCTCTGGCTGAAACCTTACAAATGGTTGGGAACAAAAAGATGACTCAATTTTTCGGTTGTCCCCTTGTGGCCTTTGATTTATCTACCTGTCTAAATATTGAATCGAAAGTTTCCTACTTTAAATGGTCTAGTCGTGGTAACTTAAGGTCGTTTTAAAGTACTTCGTTGTTTCCTGATTGGATCATTGACGTGGGCTCTTCAACTTTTTGTTCGGCGTTTACGGAGATTATAACGCCGACGCGCCAATCCCTACGTGCATAATCCTCACAAACTGTTGCCCGCACAGTCCACTGCCAGTGATTTTTCAGAGCAATTTCACCTTGCCTGTTATGGGTATATTCGAGTTAGCCACCGCGGTTTGCTTAATCACGTATCTGTATCAGCCCGTGGATGTTCTTTGTTATATAAACGGATTTCCTGTTCCTCTGTATGACACTGAACTTGCGTCTTAGCTTGTTCACCGTTCGACCAGAGTAAGTTTGTGTGGTATCGAATCTCGATATCCGTTGCACAATATGTCGGCTGTCTTCATCTATTAAAACTGGCTGGAACTATTGTAGAGTCGCTTTAATGAAATGCTTGCTTGTCATTGTTTCTTCTGTACTACGCACATTTTGTCAGACTAAACTGTTCTAGTCCTCGGCGTACACCTCGGTCACTATTTTGGCCCTACTGTTATTGGCTGTACTTATTGTATCGTTCATAACAAACGGACGAATGCTGTCGAAAAGCTGTACGCCAAATTTTGTTTGAGTGCGTTGTCCACCTAGTTGTCGGGCGCTTTGAAAGCCTGGATTTGTGCCATCGTTTAATCTGTTGCCTTTACCAGGCTTTTTTGCCAATGATTCAGACGTGAATTAACTGATGCTTTAATTTGTTTATCGTGTCTCGGAAGATGTGTACTGTCCGATCTGGTAAGACAGCAACAGGTACTGCTGAGTAACCATTGCCTCGGTAGTATATAACAGGTAACTCGGGAGGTGTCCTGTTGGAGGATTACATCCTTTCTGTTAATTTAAATGGATCAACAGCAATAGGCAGTTCTTCGACATTTGGATGAGTCGACGTTTTGCTTAACATAACATGACCAGTTCACTCGTCAAAGGCTGAAAATGCCCTCGTGCGACCAGCGGATGCTTGTTAATGTGTTGACTGAGGCACATTCCCTTCGAGAAGGATACTCCCCATTCCTCAACCCTTCAAGATCAGGTAATTCCCCATCACTAACGCAGACGATGTGCCGTGGATGTCCAGTGAACCTGAGTTTCTTCACAAGTGTTTCACTTAATTTGTTTTATTTTTTTTCTTGCGCTTCAATCATGGGATGCCGTTTGGCCACCGTATCGCACTATTTTTGTGGACGTCGATCTGAGCCTGGATGCTTGCCTTCCGTTCCTTTGAGTAGCGTGCAACAGCGTTTCTGGTCTTGTGAGCTCTTCGTCACTTTCAGCAGGTTAAAGTACGCTTGTTGAAACGCAAAAATATGCGGCCTGATATGGGCAATATATATGCAAAATGAAGTCCTAATCAGTCAGACCGCTGGCAACCTCAATGCCAACTGGGTGGCCGGATACTGCTCGTTGAATGTACCAACTTAAACAGCCTTGACTTTGTTGCATCCGCTTTCCATACTTACGTGCATAGTTCATGTCTCATGAGGGCTATTGAAACAGCTTCCAGCTTGTAGAAATTCTTGACAAAGTCAACCATCAGAAATACATGATTAGTATGGATGTTCATTCGTTATTCACCAATGTACCTCTACACGAAACCATCCGCATCATATGTGAATCAGCTGGAATTACCCATTCCAACGACTGAACTCGAGCGCCTGCCTCTTCTGTGTACTTTAAATGTGAAATTCTATTTCCAACATAAAGGCTATAGGTAGATTGATGGCGTAGCCATGGGAAGTCCCTTGGGACCTATCTTGGCTGATATTTTTATGACCCATCTAGAAAACCTAGCTCGAGAAACCATCTCTAAAACACACTTATTCCTTCGATATGTGGACGATTTGTTAGTTGTGACTGACAGTAAAGAACAGGCGGAAGAAGTTCTGACGGTATTTAACGGGTTGCACACTAACATTACATTAAACTCTGAACACGAATGTAACGATTCCCTTCCGTTCCTGGATATTTGCCTTACTCGAAGGACTGACGGATCAGTGCAACGCTCAGTTTACTGCAAATGCACTTGGGATGGCCAATACCTGCACTTTAACAGCTTCATTCCTAGGCATTATAAAACTGGTCATCAAAACGTTGTTCAGTAGAGCGGTGAGTGGTGGAAGATATGGCAATGAAAATGTCTGTCCAATGATGTGTCGTAAACCAACATTGGACTGATCAGCTCCTAGTTGGCCGTGTGTACCGTGGATAAAAAGTGAATCGAATAGATTTTCATCACAGTTTTGGCCACAGCTTCACATTATAATTATTGTGAGTATGTTGCGTGAACATTTCCGCTATTGTAATCGACAGTCCTACAAATATTTTCGACGAACGCTTGGCAGTTGATACAATTAACTCTTATGTGAGGTTTGTCAAAGAACAATCACAGCGTTATAATTTACGCCAAAGAAGCTGATTCGCCAACATTTGTCCATCTCGTCAAGTCTTCAGTGTCACTATCCAGTGACGTTTACATGCCCATGTGTATCATTTAAATCAATGATTCAATTCCATTCTTATCCTCAAACGCGTCGGTGCGGCTTCATGAGCGTCCAGTGAACTCCGGGTTGTCACACACAATCCTGCTTTCTTCCCCACTAACCGTCCAACAGTACACGAACTGTTGTGTTAGAATCAGTACGCACCACCACTCGGCCGCTCCCGCACTGCTGTTTACCGCTCGATTGCAAGCCTTTGTTGCAGATCCAGTGTAGAGTACGCAATCTGCTGGATGCTAACGATACTGTCCGCATTAGACTCTAGAGAACGACTAGCGTGTTTGAACAAGTGCCTACGAAATGTGCACAGAACTTTACTGTTTTGTAAACCGAAGAATGAACTGTCAAGAAATACAATGAATGCTCCGATTAATTCGACTAAGAAGAAACGCGTAGCAAACAAGCTCGTTTTCGGTGTTTCATCATCAAGCT
>JTDE01004735.1:31138-50787 GCA_014338405.1 Paragonimus skrjabini miyazakii | reverse complement strand
GTCTGTTAAACCAGTCTCCTGGTCTCCCAGGTTGGGGGTTGGACGAGGGTTGGCATTGCTTAGACCTAGAATGCGAATTCATATAGGTGGCTTCAACGCTCACACTCTAAAACAGATTGGTCAGCAGGCCGCTCTCCCACGGATGGTAGACTCGATGCATGTCGATTTCTGCTGTTTCTCAGAGACTGGAATCCAGTACCCTAGTCATCTTATAAAACCAACATCATCCACATTGTCTACCCGATACTGGTTATACACTTCGAGTGACTCCACAGACGCCGGTACAGGTCAGGCTGGTGTAGGTATAATCCATAGCACGACGGCCGCAGCCGCATTGATAGATTGGATTCCTGTTAACAGTAGACTTTGTGCCGTCCGCTTGGCGGGTTCTGTTAAGGCCAGCTCTAGACGTAAGACTTTCAGAAGTTTACTCATTGTGTCTGCTTACGCCCCAACTGATTGTAGTGACGTCGGCGTCAAGGACGCATTTTATACGGATCTGGCTTCTCTCCATCGGTCGACACGTGGCTCTGGTGCAGTCGTCCTGGCCAGGGATATATTCAGGTCGGCCGCCTCGGTGAGGCCGAATCTCGTTTAAGTAGCAGATTTGGTATGGTGTCACATCGAACAGGTAATGGCGGACGATTATTGTAGCTGTGTGCCGAGTATAAGCTATTGTCAGCCAACACTAGTTTTAGGCATCGTGCGTGTCATTGCTATACTTGGCGCCCGCCTTTTTCGATTCAGGCCTGGTCTCAGATAGACCACATAGCTGTTAGTTACAGGTGGCGTGGTTCCATCCAAGACTGTCGTTCTTATTGGAGCAAATACTTGGATTCAAATTATGCGTTAGTACGTTGTCGTCTGCAATATTTCTGTGATTACCTAGAATTAATTTTAGAGAACGAAGTCATGGAGGTTGTTACTCGGTTTGTATACCTGAGGAGCTGAATCAGCGGCGGCGGCGGAGGTATAGGAAATCAAATAGAGGCGCGTATTTCCAAGGCTAGTGTGGTGTTCGTTAATCTGAATCACCTATGGCGACAGTAAGGTATTTCTCTGAAACTTAAGGGTCGCGTATATCAGACAACAGTGAGGGCTGTACTAATATACGGCAGCGAAACCTGACCGTTCAGGATGGAAGACGTGAACCGTCTTCAGGTGTTTGACCACCGATGTCTGCGTACACTCCCTCTTATCGAGTGGGAGGCGGGTGTTTGGCATTGATTGTCAAACGAATTCTTTTGTTCAGTCACAACATTTGCACAGACTTAGATGGTTAGGTCATGTGCTTAAGATGCCAGCTTGTCGTTTGCCACAGAGGATTAACTGGCGTAGACATATAAAATTGTTCACCAAGAGGTTGGTCATAGTAGATAGAGTTCGTCTCCCAGGCTGGGGCTCTCGCGACTCAGAGAATCGGTGGCTTGAAACTTTAGGTGAGATGGCGGCTAACCGAACTCAGTGGCTTGAATGTTGTCGTTGTTTGTTCGAGTTGTCTGTGAAGTGAGTGCACCGAATACCACGGGACAACGAAAGCCGTAAGCAAGCTGTCTTGCTGATGACGCCTTACTTTCACTTACAGCTCGGTTGTTTGTTTGCGAAGTGTAGACGCCTTGATGTTGTATGTTTGAATATGGGCGTTGCTATTCTTAGTAGTTAGCTGCCCTCCCCTTCCCCCTCTTTATTCTTCTCTGTTCGTGGTTGTGTGGCAGTTAGTGAGAACCACTGATTTATTGCTGTCCATGATGATAAGGAGGAGCAGCAGGAGGGAAGCACCCCTACATTGCAAGAAGTATATCACATAATACGTGTTTGAAGATGGTGCGTTTCACTAATCACCAAATTCATCCCTATTGAGGGTATGGTAATATTGACTTTGTAATTGATCAGAGAGAATTACCACCCACCAGCTTCAAAATGACATGACCTTGACTAATGTATCTGCATTGGATAGAATGCTAGTCCAAATATGTCTAGTATAACACCGAAAACCATCCGATTTCCCACTAGTGAGTAGATATCAGTGTTCACGGTCTGGCTCTGCTAACCATGGCTTGCGAACGGGATTCGACAAATTACAGACTGACCAATATGCAATTCACTTGTCTCAATATGTTTTGAAAATACTCGCATATGTTAACGCCAAACGAGCATTTGAACGGAGCATAGATGGATTACTGAGGTGTGGTGTTCACAATGGCAACAAATGTGAGTGCATTGTCAGTGATATAATGGACATGAATGTAGCGTGATATTTGAGTAATACTTTCGGAGTAAGCATGGGTATATCCCGAGGGAATGGTTCATGAAAATTGGAAAAAGCGATATGGTATGAGTAATGAATACACACGTGTTCATATGAGATATCACGCAATATGGGTATTGTTTGACGTAGGTAAACAGAAGTGAGTTTTTGGCGACTGATTGAGACCAATCTGTTGGTCATGTGAAACAAACATTCGTTTGTGATCAATCGATAAGTATGTGTTGATTTCGAATGTGATTGGTTGCATGTAGTACACATACGTATATATATATATATTGTGTAACGCATATGCCTAGATAGCATCAACCTGAAGTGAACCGGACCAGAATGAGCTGTCGAACGTTCACGACTGCATCGATTTTGGCGCTGGTCTGTTTGATGTTGGTTGAACAGAGCGAGCAGATGGAAAGTGAGTGTCATTCGAGTTCACCAGCAAGCGAATGTTGCATTTGTAAATGTGATGAACGAAGCTTGTCATACTGATGAATAGTAGGGGATTTTAGATATATGTAGTTTCAACGTCACTCACAATTCGAAATGGACCAACTGGAAATTTTATGGGAATGCGACAGCTGCGATCATTTGTGGCTGATGCTCAATCTAAATGAAGTTTGTCATAGTTGGATATCACCTTATGTGTGTTCACACTAATTTAGCGTTTCTGTAGAAGGGAAATTGCAAATGAAGTATATTAATGTATTGCATTGATTTAGCCAAATTCAGTTGAGCAGGTGTAGTTTCATGAACGTCAACCTGATGGAATGTTATGCTCTGTTTAGTTGTTTTAATGCATATGAAAAAGTTGAAGCGAACGTTAATGCAGAAGCCTACCTAGAAATTTGGACGATTTTCTTGTTTTCACAACGCAAATCTAGCTACGTTTCCATTATTCTCCTGACGTGATGTTACAAAATTGACACGTGAGAATGCATATAATGAATGTGGACAATCTGCAAACACGATTACACTGGTGCAGATAATTTACTAAGATAAGCAAGTGGCGTTCTTGCACAAATGTGTTCAATCTGTTCCCGTCTGGACATCCGAAATTCTTTCTAGCTGCAGTGCATCGTGTTCCACGGATAATTGTGACTTTCAAACCGACATTATTTCATGTTCATTGAGATGGCCAGTGAAACGCATATCTTACGTCTGGGAACGTTCTGGTTGAATTGGAGTAGAAACGTGTGCACATGTCAATTCCACGGTTCTAGCAACATTGATGCATGCAGTGAATGTGGCATAATCGTAAGCACGAGTTCAATGATGACCAAGTGCTATCAACATGATTTACTGACGTTCTTATGCTGAGTTGACCAATATATCCACGACAAAGCAATCTTGTTTAGCCAAACTGATATTGATAATGCTTCAGACAATAGATATCTGTACATCTGAATGTGTACCTTGCTAGGAGTAACGGTTCTGTCACAAATTACATGGTGCGTGATGCTCAATAGCCTAGTTTCTCCTCGGCTACAGAGAAACAACCTACGTCTGTCACAGTCCATTGTTTATACAAACATTCACCTAGTTGCAGTATGAGATACAAATGGCGAATATACCGACAGCTAGCTTCTCGGATCAAGGAGCATGTTCCCAAGTGGCTGAAAACACAACTAGAAACGCTAACATCGTGCATGGAGGCCGTAGGACGGCACCCAGCGTCATCAATAGCAAAACACTTGATCAGGGAATGTGACACATTCTCTGTGATTTTTTGAAGCCACCGTCATAATCCCCCCTGTGGGTTCAAAAACGGTTTGTGTTCACACTGCGGTTGTCCTGGAATTCAGCATCACCGTTTGTTTAATCTTCATTCCTGTGTCTGACTGTGTAATCCCTTAAGCCATTATTTTCGTTATATGGAAACTTATCTTAACGTTGAGAATTAGTTGCATGTCTAGGTGAGAACAGACTGTACGAAATGTTACTGCGGAGAGCATCACATGATTTACGTCTTCTCACTGCATTATTCACATTCATAGTGCACGAATCACCCGATTCATTCTGCTCGATATTTACAGGTCGCTGTGAACTGCCAGAAGATCCTGGCTACCTTTGCTTCCGAAGATGGCTACTGCGTTTCTACTACAATACGGAGGAGAAAAGGTGCATGGGGACGCTCTGGGGTGGTTGCGGCGGAAATGCCAATCGATTCGATTCATTCGAGGAATGTGAGCAACATTGTACGTGAACATCGTTGTGACAACGCAATCCACACTCCGATTCCATTTTCTGCCTACTTATTATGATTCTGTTGAATACAACTTGCAACCACATTTGCTTGACAATTTGCTCTGACTTGACGTAGATTGGGCCTGCTTGGTTGAGTGGCTCACTTGAGCAGACAATCACGGATGATGCAACCCATGTTGACAGCGAGTGACGATTCCAGATGGGTTTGTCCTGGACGTCTAATAGACACACCATTCCCCTGTGAACTATCTGTGTGGATGAGACAGCCGTGACTCGTGTAGTTGACAACTCTGAAGCTGGCATTCACGCGACAATAGCTTGTGTGCTACCCCAAATATATTGCCTACAACACTATGACACGCTCTCTAAATGTTCGGTCGCCTACATTTGCCAGTGTTAAGCTGGGGTTATTGCGTATTCTGAATACAGTTGGAATACGATATTGTTCCACGTGTTCCATTTCAGCCAGATAGGTAGGCGTGCGGTACCTACTGTTTAGAGTGAACAATTTCAGTCGTGTCATTCAAACCAATGTTCACTCGCCAGTACACTTGGATAGAACAGTGAAACCCGGCAATTCAATTCTGTATTCGAACTGTATGACATTGCTCTGATTGCTATATTCTTAACAGTATGACCAAGGTATGTGCGTAACGTGTGGTTGGTATTTGGTTGCAATGACGCGCTGATGACAGCTCATCAGATTGCAGTCATTGGGTAAATGAATCCCAATCATATCGGTCGTGTCTTGACCATGGCCAGTTGAATCTGACTGCGTACTGAGTGTAATTTCGGAGACAGTATTGTGCTGCTCGAACATGAATAGAATCTGGTTGATTGCCTGAGTGATTAAGCAGTAACAATCTGATCGGATGATTCCACCAGTTTCCAGCTGTCTTTTACCTACACTATGATTCAAGTGAACGGTTATCCAGATAAATCAATTTGAGAATGGTTAGCAGACAGAACAATTACTTGTTCATTAGTTGTTAAACCATCAAATTCTAAACCATCAAAAATACTGAGCATTCGCATAGATCGATTTTGCTCACATTTCTCAATGATGTCTTTTTGACGCTGCTGTGAACCACTATTTCGATATGCGCTGCATCTTCGTGTATATTGTTTTAAAGAGCTTGACATCTGGTGTTAGTAAAAGCATTGTGGATTTGTGGTCTTCATGAACTACCGTCTTTTGAGCACTGTTAGAAACGCCAACCCATTACATGGTGAATATCACTGCTAGTTTTCCCTTTCCGACTTGCCCATAGGATTCCTCCGCAAGCGATTGTACCTGGTTCGACAATCCATCGGCCTCCCAGTTTTCATTAGAATTACTCACATTCCAGTTTCGCTGCTATCACACTGTATGACTAAATATATTGTTAGATTATGTCAGTTCAATATTAGTGCTTCGATAATTACTCGTTTCACCTAAATGAGTTAACTCTGTCATTTATTCCGTCAGTTTCGTTATACTCCCTCATGGGTTAACGTGTGGATGGGATACACCATACCGGACAGATTCGGAACTAACTAAGTTAAATAATTCACCGTGCCATCCAATCAAGATATGCTTTCACATCTTCATGAACGGCATCGTGAATACACCCTTCGTCTTTTCTGGGTCTGCTTTGAATAAGTTTGACGTCAACACTTTTCGTGAAAGGTAACCGCTTTTTCTAGATATGTCATCTTTTGGGTGACAGGCAAGTTTCTCGACTGACATAGCGCTTCAGAAATGTCTCCAGATTTCGTTCACGACCACCCATAGCTATTCCAGATTCACAGTAATCTTAATGACTCACTCATTCAGTTACTGTATCGGATCTATTAAATTGATTCGAAATAGTTGACCTAGTTCTTCTTTAAACCTATCACGTATGATGAACTTAACCTCACGGACTGACAGCGCGAAAAGAACGCCACCAGTAATCAGAGATATGCTGTCGGGGCTTAACATGTACCACGGGGTCAAACCTAAAACATGGGAACTCTGAATACACTCACCTGAATCAGCTGCTTTATGCAGAAATTTATCACGGACGATCAAACTCATTGATTGAATGGTGTTAGCACTAAAAATGGGTTTTCCTACACGACTGACCACAAAATGATCAAGCGCCAAAATCTGTCTATTCTTCGGATTCATGAAAGGCAGTCCCGCAAAAACCTGGACGATAGGAACTTTGTCATATTAAAAGTGTTACGTCGACGGCACGTTAATATTCAGTCGATCTAAACAGGTAATAGATAACCTGGTGCAAGGCCTATATAAATATCACCCTAACTTGAAGGTAACTTGTGGATTTGAGGTCAACTGTCTTTCATTTCTGGATCTACGCATAAGTCGTCGAGAAGATGGCTCGGTTAAAAGAACTGTCTATAAGAATTCCACGTGATCCGGTCAATACTTAAACTTCAGCAGATTCACACCGGTCCAACATAAACGAATATGAGTGAATACGCTTTTAATAGGGGCAAGGCGAATCTGTACGCGTGACAGTCTTGCGGATGAACTAGATCTGATTAATTCCGTCCAGCAGTCAAATTATTACCCCCGGAATGTTCAGAGACAGGCACAGCAGACGGAAAGCGCCATCCGAAAAGGTGGTCACTGTAGAGAATAGGAATGCCTACATAGATATCCCTTTTGAGGGTAATTATATCATGCACCAAACAACACCACGGTTGAAGAATTCGATTAAGCGAACGTTCAGTGTAGCCGAACTCCGAGTTACCGCTCGGACTCAGAAATGACCGGTGCCTTCAGTCAAAGGAGATCAGCCTATCGGTGTCACTTCATATTGTATTCGCCAATTTGTATGTAACTGCAGAGAATGTTACATAGACAGATCCGAGAGATGCCTGAGCTCCAGACTGAGTGAACATTTACCTGATGGTTGCAGACTTCCGTGTTACCGGAGAACTGCATTTTTGTTGAAGCACGTAACCAACCAGCTTTCTCAGTCGCTGGACACGTCCTAATCACTGGTCATGCTATTGATCCATCTTGTGCATTCAGAGTCCAGTTACGTCAGTCTAACCCACATTTCTTACGGTTTGCCGAAACAGTCGCAATCAACCGACTCAAACTAGCTATCTGTGTTCAGAAAATAATGTTCGTGAACTGGACTCTTCCCTGGACTTAATTATCTATCCTAGCCCGCTTACCGATTATTCATCCCTCTAGTTGTTTGCTATAAATAATGCACCCGTTTTATGGTAACTTTGGTACTGACGAGTCAATATGAAATGCTTATATCTACCAGTGTTCGTGTTCTAACTGCTTTGTTCGAATTCGAAGTTATTGACTTTTGGTTACACTAGGGAGTCAGCCTACCGTATGCCGCAAAAGATGCTTGGACTGGGAAGTGATTTATTTCAAGACATCCTCTACAGATATGGGAAAGTATAGAATGGCGAGCACAGACACTATTTTACACAATTGCCGGGGCAGTTGTGCAGCCACATTTTTTGTGTAAACAAGCGACGCATCGTACCTATACACGTTTCCAACAGTCGCTTCTGGTCCTTAGTCTTCCTGGAGCTAAGACCTGTCCCTACGTTTATGCATGTCTGAGCTGCGTTATACTACTCACAAGCGAAGCTGCACGGTATACATTATTTTAACTAGACACCTTATATGGTCTGGCACTAGAGCTTCCGTAAAACCTTAAGGATTAAAGGATTCACTAGGAGCTTGAAGCATTAAGTTGGTATCTGGTGAATTTGTAGCGCAAACCTCCCTCTGTCGGGATCGGGAATTTGTAACGACCAACACATACAGACAGTAACGCCTGATGAATTGAGCTACTAGGCATTAAATAAGTAGTATCGTACTAATTAATTTCTGCGAATGTAAATGCAATTGGAGCAGAACACAACTATAAAAGTGAAGCATTAATGCTGTACACTGTAAAATAATGTGTGGTCAATTACGTAGTTGAACGGGCAATGAATGGATGACTCACTTTCAGTCGTAATCTTCACATCGGTTCAAATTATCCACGACCTGACACCTTCAGGAAAGAATAGCCAACACAGTTCTTATCCATTTATTATATTTGTAACCCCAAGCAATGAATCAGAAGGCGTTATAAATTGCGCTTTCCCTGGATATCCCAGCGGAAGTACTCTTAGAAGTAGTAAAAACACTTTATCGCCAGGTGGATAAACAACGCCGGTTGTAGATATACCTATCATTTTACAAGTGGGGAAGCGAACAAGGAATGCATGGTCTAAACCATCTTGTGAGAATTGTACCTGCAATGCCTGCATAGAAGGATTGTCCATAACAGGTCTCCTGATCTAGTTGGGTCAGGGAGTCACAGCCAACACATCGCCATGAAGACAGATATGTTTGCTGACACTGAGGTGAACGTTAATTACAAGTCATATAGTTCGGTCCAATCGTTCTATGTTTTGACAACCACAGTCCACAATCGATAGCAGCTGGATGTTGACACACATGTAAGTGAATGAAGGAAAGCATATGGTTCGGAATGGGTGAGCATTAATGAGCGCAAGTGGGAAAGGTAGAAAAACGATAACACTCTAGAGGAATGTGCTAGCATGATAGGATCTTTACCGAAGGATGGACATTGATGAAAGTTTCATTCAGGTGCAAAACCGATTTCCAAGTTTCCGACAGACTGATTGAAAACCAGTAATTTTCCCAAAATAGTTGTGGCACGTCATTATGTTTACTTGTTTTGCCAAAACTTTTATGAACTATGATAATATGTTCTGCAACCATGTTGGAAAGCCCTAAAATAGGATATGACATTTCCTTGTTTTGCATCAGAGTTATTAGATTGTGTCGCTCTTTGACACGTCGGTATGTTCACTTGCCGTCTAGTTCCTGTGAAACTTTGGGGAATACCCCCAAAACCGAGTGCAACCAGAAGCATCACATTTACTTTTGTTTTGGGAAGTCAACTATCAGAACCAGAACGCGTTTCAATAGTCCGCCTATAAGAAATGTGCAGTGTATAAATAACATAAAAACCCTTTAGTGAAAACTGGTCATATGGTCGTGATGTGCGCTTACCATTAAAGTTAATATATAGTTAATACCCCTGTAATCCAGATTTTATACAATCAGAAGCTGTGTTATCAATGTATCTATCCTGTAGTATATCACTACTTTTATATGTCATTGCATGCGAACTAACAAGTTATCTTAGTAAGATAGCACTCAACAATGAGGTCATTCAGCTTTCGTAGTTCTGTAAGAGCTGACTGAACACAATAAGTATACGAACCTATTAAAAACTGATTGAGATACGTTGTATTACTGATCGAGCAAGCAGAGAAAGGTGATGTTGAAAGTATTAGTATCTTGTTACTCTTATGTTCACAAGAGATGCTTGAAGTGTTGTCCACAACTTTGCCCATATAAAACTATTTTCATTAGGAACACGTCTCAAAATAATCTTAGAATTTGCATTACACTCTAAAACAATGTTAATTTTGACCATTTTCGGCGGAGATGAATGTTCCTTGCAGGCTCAGTGATTGAAGTATTCCAAAAGAATGCTATGGTTGGGTGTCCACCTGTGTGTTTGTGCACAGAAATGAAGAAAGCATTCCATACATATGAACAACTATACAGTTACAGTGTATAGAATAACTGTGCTTCTGTGTACAGCTTTACTTTTTCAGATCAGTTTTTTTTGAGAACTAGTTGTATCATCAATTACCATCCAGTTACATCATATGACTAACAAATTGATTAACTACAAACATGAGTTGGCTTTTGTATAGCAAAAGAACAAACACGGAGCAGAAATACTTGTATTTTTTTATCATGGGTACAAAGTCCCTTAGAACCTCTTGAGTGTTCTTTTGGTGATAGTCAATTAGAGGTAGGCTTCATCAATTGTATTTTGAAACCGTGAAGCAAATCAAAACCGTTTCCACAACGTTTCCCACCTTTCGAGTTCTTGCTAGTGATTATGGGGGAGGTTCACTGGTTTTTATAATCAATAAGTTATATCTACAACAGTTGATTTGTGGGAAATTAGATCGGAGGTCGTAGTCACAACGGCAAACTGGTCTTCTTCAACATGGCTTACTTTAAGTGGAAAAATTGTCCCGAACAAAGTTTCACGTTGTATTTTTAATACTTCAATCAAATTGGTCTTACTTTAGGACAGTAGCAGACAATCGTTGGTAGTCCAGGATCTCAGACTTACTTAAATCGCCTACATGTCTGCTCAGTCGCACACGTCATACGCAACGATGATGCATGATAAATAGTTTAGGTCGTGAATTTTGCAACCAAGCAATAAACCGCAGACAGTCACATTCATTCATTCATCTCATGTAGCTGAAACCTACTCAGGTAAAATCTAGACAGTTGGTCGATAACTTCTGTCTGGAGCAATAAGTAGGCCGAGTTGCGTTCATCCGCGGTTAAAGCATGATCCTAGTCAGTGTTCGTACTAATTTTAATGTCACACATAGTGTGTGTTAACCTCACCCGTTTAATAGTATATTCTTCTTCCAGCCCCTGTCTCTCTGGAGGGAAGAATGGGGCAGCCGACTGATGAGTTAGCAAGAATGAGAGGCTGTCACCGTGTATTCACAGTATGTTGTTGAAGTCTGCTTCTCGGACTGGGGACCTCAGAACGGCAGCATTTTGGGAAGTGACCGGTAGCCGTAAAGTGAAGAGCCAGTAGAAACGTTTTGTTGATGAGTCAGTTGCAGAATAAAGATACTTAGTGAAAGCTGCAAGGAAGCTGTCTTGTGCATACCACTATACTCATAGTGCACCCAGCTGAGTAAGCGCACAATAACCGTCGCAGTTAGAACGCGAAAGTTTCATAGTTTTCCTTCACCCTCTCTCGTTACGAATGATTTGTTTTACTCTGCTTGTTTACTCACACAATGCCGTTATAGCTACACATCTTTATGAGATTGTTTCAAGGAGAGCCAGGGTCAATTGCTGCCGTCTTGATTAGAAAAATCACAGGGTAATTTCAGCGCTTGCCTCATCCTGATCAGGCATGGGCAGAGACGGTTAGCGTCGCTCTGCAGCCACTTTATTGTTCTGCGATTAGTGAAGTGAATATATTCATTCAAATTTTGTCTACGCCATTCTATCAATTTTCTAGTGAACCAACCGTCCGCTCAGTAGATTATTATGACTTATAACGTTGACTTCACCTCACTTGTCCCAGTTGACACGATAGCAAAATAGATGAAAAAGATTCATGTCACTCTGCAATAATGGGACGTTCAGATCATTTATGAATAGGTCATCCCAGAATGTACTCGAAGGTGTCTCTCAGTTTACTATTCTGGCTGAAAACATTAATCATCGGTCTAACTTTCATATTTCGATCGGCCATCAAATGTTTTCGTTTTTGGCGTTCATCATGACAAGCCCATTAGAAATGAGTCAACTCAGGTGTACTGTTAAGGGATTTTTGCGAGATTGAATGAGAATTGGTAAACAGATGGAAGATCCATATTCACTGTAGTTCACGTAAACAAAAAAACAATGACAAGTGACAAAAGTAAACTACTTTATTCACGGTGGATAAGCACGTGAGTGTTCGCCAACTATAGAATGAAAAATTAGCCAATACGCACGCAACTAAAACTTATAGATTGGACGTTGCAAATCAACTTACCTATTTCTTTTTAAGGAACTATTACAGTAAGTCATGAGGATAAAATCTTATTCTGTACACCTGGGACATGCTGATGATATCCCACGAGGGTTCCACATAGTCGAATCCCATTGCAGTCAACTCCAGTGGCCTACGCAAAAACCGTTAGTAGGTCTTAACGAAATAGAACAAGTTACCGTAACCATGTAGTCGGCGCTGTCCGCAAACACATTTTATGAATCGTTATATTGTTATAGATAAACAGTCGTTTATATACATACTACTTCTGTCAGTAACGTCACAAAACCACGATCAAGCCCGAGGTAAATAGGCATGCCTGCAGTTCTTCCATGTGTTTTCTAAGAAACCTACACAATTAGACATCAGTAGATTTTATCCGGAAATTTGGAAATTTTTAAAAACCGGAACAAGATACAAATCAGATGAAACATCATTAATCAATTCACATTGGTGGACATACACACTCTGTTTGCCATTATAGATCATTATTTTCTGTTTCCGATCATTCATGTTAAGCTGATCCCAAGATTAAGCTTGTGATATTGGTTTACAAATTTAGACCATTCAAGTCCATACGACTGAAAGCAAAATGCTAAATTATCGTCCTCTTCACAGTTTACTTCCTACCAGTGCATTTGATAGGGAAGTGACAAAGGATCGACCAACAATCACAGTCAGCGAGTGCATGCCTAACACCTTTTTGCATTTTAAAGAAGAAAACCGAGACATTTTATCGAGTGAATTTCTCCAGTCCGTGTATCTGGATGTGTCTAAGAAATTCCTTTATGCATACTTTTCAAGATTGGGCGAGTTACTAGGATCGTAACACAGGTATTCGAGGTAACTGTCGAATGCTAGCTCAGAAGGTATTTTGCCACTGGAAACTTACTTTAGTGGGAGTTTAAAGATATAACAACCTCGATTAGGCATACAGTTAACCCCTCTAGGATGTCTAGCTCGCAGGGTACGAAGCAGTTCTTTAAACCAGGAAAGTGTACGAGGTTAGCAAGTAGTTAATCTCATTATGATTATATTTTACAGAGCATGGTAGTGATAGTACAGGGTTTTCACTGCCCAAAGGTAGGCGGTAGCACAAGATCAGTTTCGTACCCGGAAATCTTCAACCACATGTCCCAGTGTACGTTCAACGAACTTTACTGTGTTTGAAATAAACGTCACAACTAACTCACACATAAGTTAATATCTAAACAATAGTTAAAAATTCACCAGTTCTTGTTGTGACAGTATCGTAGTTCGTATCTACCGAAACCACGGACATAACTCCCATCTAACGCGTCACTTTTGCAAGCTCATCAAGGTTTATCCGTCAGATGGCAAGTGCAATGCGGACTTTGTCATGAATAGCCGTCGGCAGACCTTCAGTAAACTGTTTCGCCAATTACTGCCCTTCTGACCCTTAATCCAATTCTATTGGTGCTGTGTCCAGTAATTCCTGCATAATTTACAACGAACATGGAGGGATCCGCTCCTTGACCAAGTCTGGCCTCTATGATCCGCCGCAAGGCATATTGGCGGTCGGCCTGGCTGTTCATCGTAGCTATCACTGCCTTTTTCGCAGCAGCCCATTCCGTCTCCGCGGAACCACTTCGCGCTGTGCCCAGCACCGCCCACCCTATGCGCTTTACCAGTATCCGCAGGGTACCTAGCTTCCCACGGTCTCCGACTACCACGGCCAAGTCCTCGAAGTTCACTCAGGAACGCCCGACAGTCTCCACCTTCACACGACTGCAGGCAAGGTATCCCCATCCTCGCGTTCGTCACGGTATTAAATATGGTGATCGTAAAAGACACTTCACTTGGGAAGCTGTTTTGTGCGCAACATTCATGACACATAATGTGATAAAATAGAAGAATATTCGCGGACACTAATTTGTGTGAATGACATGTTTCCGCACTTGCTGGACAGCATTGCATCAACATTTACCTAGTTGACGCGTCCCACATAGAACATGTGCAAATTTTCAATATTCGCTTCTGGTCTATCGTATATCTGTTGTTGAAACCTGTCCTTTAGTCCCCGAGCTTACGCTCTCCACACTACTTATAAACGAATCTGCATATTATACAACAATTTGGCTGTAAATGTTCTTAGGGCGTCCATTCTGTTATTGTCCCGAACCACCTCCGTCGTGAGGAAGGAAAAAAATGATTGACTCAGTCCCAATTGGTGGAACTGTGCAGAGCGGACGAGACCTTTTATGCCGTCATGCTCATTAGTGACCCTAACTCTTTTTTTCGGCAACTGTTCTCTTTGATGTCTTGGGAACGCTTGGTCATTACGCGCCATATAAATACTTTGTAGTTGTCGCCTTTATCGACATGTGTTGGGGCGGAACAAAACGGTTTCCTTTGTACGCGAATTTTTGCTTGTCTTGGGAACCAAATCGCGGGACAGTTGCGGTATTTTCGGGACCGAGATTTCCGTGTTATTTAGTACTGGAACGAGAATCCGATTTGTACCAAAAGCACCACTATATCGAGGACGAACCAGCGCATCGTTTTGGAGGGTTTACAACAACGTCAAGCGTCCTTCATCCACGACTATTTTGTTACGTTCTCGAAGTATCTGATACTGTAAGTGCTCGTGAAATGGAGTCAAACAAATTACGCAAACGGAGAGAACAAGTTACTTTGGATGAATTATTGAGATGTGATCACTAAGAACTGAATAAAACGTACAGTTAAAGAGAGTCTTCTTGATGGATGGATGTTTCTAAATCCCAATGGCACTTAATTGGTGCATGCCCTCGTGTGTGTGTAATCTCGGTTCTCCTGTGAGTATGTTGCAAATCCAACGACCTCGCATTGTCAAGACGAATATAAACCTATAACCGCTTGTGAGTAAGCTTCAGGCTACAAGATCAGCTCGAGAGAAAACAATTTAAATGACTCCTTTTGATGAATATCGGTGTCACCGTTACAAACGCCTCCAGTCATGCTGTTTCGGCTCGTATCAAAAATAAAACACTGTTTGCTTGCTTTCGGGATAAAATTCGTCATAACAACAGCCGAAAGATAGTGCTTAGACCAAATGTGACGCATGGACCTATTAGTAGTAAGCACCTTTCCGATTTCAAAACTCTCACATTGAATTCGTACATTTTGTTTAACGGAAATCGATCACTCATGTGGCTGAGGTGTGGCTTGGTCGCACGTGCTCTAGCATGAATTTTCTTCTCAACTCGCACAACCTTTAGCTTACCGGTCTAGAGTATTGATTGCAACTGTCACTCCGTTGTTATTGATCATGCCTGTGATACTGCGGACAACACATATACTCTGAAACTATTTTGAACTCAGAACTTGCTTAAGCATCCGGTCTCGTGATTTAGGATAAAAAATATCTCATCCTAGTTGAAAACAGACGTAAGCAATAAAGGAGTTTGATTGAGAGAAATTAAAATACTGTACGACCAATTTGATGCATTCTGTTATTTCAACTTGAAGACAAGTTATGAAATCATTGAATGAAGTTACCAAGACAGCTAATATATCTAGCAAACTGAGTTATATATAAAAACGAAAGCGTGACCGGTGTTCAAAACCGGGCCATGAAAAAGATACTTCATCGACGAGTTCTAATAAGAATGCATTTCGGCCATGGTGTTTCTTTTCAGAAAGGATTAGTTAAAGGCCTATAGGGATGCGAAAGCTGAACTCTTTTGTGACTGGGGTTTCACTTATTCCGAATAAACTCCTCTAATGCTTACCAATGAACCTGTGAACATAACATTGAGGACACCTTTAAGTCAATAAATTAAATCAATAGTATGGAATATACACTGTGACATGTTGATATGAATCATCATCGTTCGTAGACAGTTTACATATGTTCGCTCTATGGTTCCGAATTGTGCCCTATCCGTGACAAACACAGCAATCGCCGACTCCACCGATTAGCCCGATTATGTCAGATGATCGCGTGGGTAACACACAAGCACATGATCAACTAAGCACGTTTTACGGCCCGCGATTACTGAGTCACGTACTCTCCATGTCCGCCGAGCGTTTCCGCACTGCGCATTACATACGATCATCAACAGTCGGTGAAAATTAAAGAGTGGACGAACGACGGCGTGATCAGTGACTATAAGGGCCATAACTTTTGTCTAGTTCCTAGTCCTCTCAAGCTGACAGAAATTATCCTATCACTTGCAGCATACACGGTTCACTGTTTTGACCACACAATATTACTTTCACTTGACGCTACGTGGCTGTGGACTGTCCTTTTCGGATTAACTAACCTGGAATTACGTCTACTCCTATTCACGATTATATTTGCGTGGTATTATTTAGTATAATATCATCATAAGTTGACCAAGACAGTCTTCTGGGCTTGATCGACTTTGAGCCCATAAATTTCGGCAAAACACTTGTCGTACAAATTTGTAAATTTATCCGTCACTTAAAAACGTCATAAACGTTCCATTGAGGAAAGTGAGTAAGTGTCGTCTATTTCCCTGGGATCCTCGTAATCACCCATATTGTTGGTTAGAAACGCTGTTCGACGTGACAGTGAACCACACACAATGGCGTGTCTGTGTTCACAACATTTCCATTCGTTCTTCTCAACTGTCTAATCGATCAGTGTGATTCTTGGTATGTTTTCCTCCTCAACCATATTCCGCATCAGCGCTGAAGTGAGTAGTGGATTATGTCAAGGTATATTCTGTTCACACCCGCGGATGAATGAACGAATGAATTAATGGCTGACAGTAGTAAGCGCCCTAACGGTCGCTGCTGTGTTTTGGGTCATCGTTCACCAAAACACTGGCAAGACGCACATTGAATGAAGTCTGTTAAAGAAATGTGGAGTAAACGGTATCAAATATGGGGTTGGTAACAGTTTGGTGCGTACGTGCACTAAATTGACGCTTTCTCAAGTATATGCATCAATACCAGAGGCGAAATAAAAATACCGATAACTGCCGGAGACCGAAAATATATTATACGATTACAGTTGGTCTTGATCAGCTTTAAACGACACAGACACCCAAAGGTAGCTAGAAACGTTGAGGGTCCGACCGTCGAGCATGCGATCAAGCCGGAAGAATGTTTATGGCGCGATTGGCGCGCATAGGCCGACTAGTGTGCAAACAAACAAACGCAATCGCATGCATCAAGCAGACGGCAGGCAAAGATCCTTAAGATCCTATGTACAATGTGAGCTTTTAGGATGTGAGATTTTAGGAAGGATTTTACACATCGTACTGCAAGCAAACCGGGGTTATCTCCAGGTCAATACAACAGCACATACCTTATCCTCCGCAATAAATAAACAACAAGTAAAATTTTCGACCGGCGATTTCAATTCTCACAATAACACTTTACACACTGTCAAATGTTCGACATCGAAACGGTGTTAAACCATTTGGAAACCTATCTAGGATGATCGCGCCACGACTTTTTTCTATCTTTTTCTGAAAGTCCCATGTAGGCGGAGCCGAACGGGGAGTTTAACCAACAACCGTAGTCCCAGAAGACCGACTACCGTTCACTTGTCCAACTTCCTTCGATACGTCCCTAATTCCGAGATCCAAACAGCAGCTCAACAGGCCGAAACGAGTGCAGAACGAAATACACGGTAGATTCATGCGTACGATGCGAAACAAGCAGATATTCCATCATCAGCTTCGTCTTGGGTATAATAACTTTTGAAACAAGGACTTGTTCTTTTACAATTTCCAGTTCAATAACTCTCATCTGATTAGCAAAGATCAACCAAACCTTGAAAGGCTTGTTTTGAGGCTAACTTGCTTCAACAAGACGGCATCAAAACTAAAGACACCTTTGTAATAAGACCTTTCCCGATCTGACAGACTGAATGTATAAACCTAAATATACTCAATTGGGGATGTTGGTTGTGATCACTGAATGAGTGAACAGTGGATTCAAATAATGAATTGATCATTCTTCACGCTTTGCATTCGAACAACCGTTCAGTCTGGTAGACTTCGAAAGATATCACATTCGACAGACACTGCGTAATAACCAATCGGATATCACTCCTGATGGGTGAGAATATCAACCACCGATCAACACAAGTAAGTCTTCAGTCAGAAAATACATCTGAAGTTTCAGCAGTCTTCATGCAAGGAACACTCGTTCGTGAACACCTGATTGTTCTTCCAGCTGAGTGTTCACCTTATTGACGTTTAGTAGGTATTGTAATTTCAGGTCAGAGAACAAAGAAACTTTGATAACATGCGAAATATCCACCAAAAAATGGTTCAAAACATGGTCAAACAATGATCATGAAGTGTGACATGAAACACACGGAAACAAACAACGGATTTCGCGGAGTTTAAACTTTATGTGAAACCATGCCAGCCAAATGACCCACGAAAGAACGCCCGTATCCCACTAGTAACACGAAACGATCGTCTGTTACAGTATGTCAAAAGGATTTGACATACCCACTTCGTTTGACGGTGTCATTGCAATCTGAACAACATTTGAAGTAGCTCCCAACATTACGCGTAAATATTTCGCAGTATTTCGGTATCGAATTCTGGCATTTAAATCGCTTGAGTTTAAAACGTGTAAAGCCTCAATTACATCTGTTGAGATGCAAACCTTGCAGTAACAGGTCTGAGTGGAAATAGGCGTTCAGAAACCGGCATAGGTACCCAGCCAACACCTACAAGGACACTCTGTGGCGTTTACACTCAAAAGAGTTCCAACCTTCTTAATATATCATACATATTTAAAAATTTACTTCCGGATTTTTCTTATTGCAGTTTCAGTGAACACTTGTTTTATTCACAATACTAACTGACCAGGCTCAATGCAATTGGGTTTAAGGGAAAAGCCGACCTACCCTTTCCAGATAAACAGCACATTCTTTTACTATGACTTACCAACCACTCAGTAAAATTTCGTACCATGAAAATAATGCTCCAAATAATAATCCAAGTTGGTCCAGTCGCTTTAATCAACTCTCTTCGAAAGTCTACGTTTGCAGAAGGCATTGCATTTGGAATGATTTCAAACAATCGTAAACAAAATTGTTGTGATGCGCTGGCAATTCAGCTATTCACTTTTGTTTGCTAGTTCGCTACCCTTGATCTTGTCAATCATCCCCAAAGCCAGGTACCGAAGTGTAGCCAAGTCCTTCTACATAACGAAGTTCCAAACACCCACTGCATTCATCCTGCAAAGACCACTGACAGGACAGACTGAGGACAACTTCCTTCCTGGAGAGATAACTTAGTCTATGAATCGAACAGAGAAAAAGCCCACTACTTTGAAGACAAGTTCGCTATAACCTTTTGTATAGGAATTGAACAGAACATTAAACATGAAGTAGCCATTCTGTTGATTTATCACGTCGCCTCACTGACACGGTAACTTATCAGTGTGTTCAGTATTGTTGTTCCAGAACCTACACTTATTCGCGGATCACTGGATAGCAGTCAAATCCTGCATCGATTAAGGAAACGCAGTCACGCATCTGGACAACCTAACTAACGGTATCCATGATTAGACAACTGAGCACCGACCAAGCTGAATTTTTA
>JTDE01004735.1:5785-26371 GCA_014338405.1 Paragonimus skrjabini miyazakii | reverse complement strand
CTGTGTTGGAATGCCGTGCTCGAAATATACAGATCGTGGGATGCGCACAGCTGTAGCAGTCTTTCGCCATTATCAGTGCGTTGTGGATCAACTTGAACAAGAACTTGAACAGAACTTGAACAGAAGACACTAGAAGTAGGTTCCCAATCAAAACTCGTTAGCCGTCATTATCAGTGTCAGGACTGAATTTATGCTCAAACACAACTGGTGATCACGGTAAGTGAACAGTACACGGCGCAAGTGGTCAACCATACGGCATGTTTCGATCATGACTAAGAGTATTGTCCAACTAAACAGCTGATCTACCGACGTATCTTGTAAGCAGACAGTCTCAAAACTTTTTAACTCCCGCTAATTATAAGTGAATCAATAATAATCGGTACCGGGATGAATAAATGATGATTTTCTTTGTGAAATCGGATAACTTCCGTTGAGAGATAACTGAACGCAGGTGAGAGACACGAAATAAAGTCTGAAGAAGAAGGGCTGACCTGCGGCATCACAGGATAGAATATTCAGGAGGAACGCAGTCAGCACTCAAGGTCTCGCAACTAAGCTACGTGTAACAGATGGGTTACGCTAGTCCAATGGAAAGTGAAGGAGACATATAAGTCTGGTTCCCATTACATATTTGCGTTCTGAAAGTACATTATATTTCGTAAAAGCATCTGAAACCTGTGGAGAAAGGACTGAAAACATCAGACGAAATGAATAAAAAGCGTGTACTCAGAATCGAAACGGGAGTAATCCCAACGATTACCATCAAACGAGAAGAGTGATAGAATCGGGGAGTTTCTTATAAGAATGAAAGCGGAATGAATGCGAGGTAAAACATAGTTTTCCACATACCAGCTCAGAATAAGCAAAACACAGTATGACATGTCAAAAATAAGTGCTCAAAGTGACAAAAGCCAATGAGTTTCTTCATGGGGCTGACAGCAGATAATAACACAGAAAAATCGTTGTTCGAAGACAAAAAGTGACAGCATTAAACCCCAAAATAGTTGTTAAACAGAGACACATAGAGGGAGGAAGTAATTGCGCAACTGGCAAACCGGAGCAGGAAGGGGCAAGCTGAATTCATATACAGAGGGAAGTCAAAAACAGCAATATAAGCACATACTGAGTGCTAAGTTTCCTCCACGAAACTATTTGCGGGAGCATTTGTTTTTAAGAAAGTTTGTAGGGAATTTTGCAATTCTTCGATCAACGGTTCAGCCAATTTTACATAACCGCTCTCAGTCGGATGGGCATAGTCATACATATCACGATGGGATATAGTCCCATCCGGCTGTATGAATAGATCCCAATCGGGATTGAGGAAAGTAACTTGTGACTTTCGGTTGAATTCTTCGGCTAACAGCTTGTTGATTTTCTCATGCTTCGTGCGTCTGATATTCGGATCACGTCCACAGGGTAAGAGCCCCTTAGAATAGAGAAACGAAATAAGTGAACAGTAATTATACGGGGATAGCAAATAGGAACGTTTTGACATCTGTCGACTGGTGTTTTATACTGAACCTGCACTTGCAAAAATTAATGGGTAAGAGCTACAATACGTTCCAACATTTATTGAAACAGGGTTGCAATAGTTTATTACTCATGAATATATAAATACAGATTCTAATCAACGAAACGTGGTTTCTACTAATTTGCTGGAGTCCACTACCACACAAGATGGAACTGGCACAAAGTTACTATATGTTCGCGCAAACATCCGCGCAATTTGCTCGCCTGGTCCATGTACTGTTGGTTTCAGTGGTGGCGTGAAATCATACAGACAACACATGCTAATTCACGCTCCTCAACACGACTGTCGATGTGTGATATGGCTGGACCGAATAGTGCATTGGAACACAAAAAGTGCGAAGTAGTTGGATAATTCATTACGCTGATTCACACATATTACGAATGTATATAATTAAGGATTACAAGAATCACTGTAGTTGTAAAGGTTAGACGGGTGGGTTAGCTCAAAGCCACCAGACGTGTCCCCATGCTGCAGATTGGGGAATAGTCTTCTACGTGAGGGTCAATTGCTAAATAAGCCAAGTCTTCTCAGTAAACGTAAGTAGTTACAGACAATGTACGATCACCATAAAATGGTGGATTTACAGTTGATAGCAGGATCATCTATACAGTGTCGTATACGCTCTTTGACAGTGCAATGGAATGATGCATGTTACCTCAACAAGAGAAGGGATTCGGATACCCCAATCATCATAACAGACTGCAATACATTAGTGGTTCACATTGATGCTTAACTGCCACACAACCACGAAGAAGAAAAAGCAAACCCCAATGGATACACATGGACTCCTAGAGAGAATACCGCCAGACTGGCGTGCTGCTGGTAGGGCGTACAGAAATCTTCGGTCTCTGCGCACCATAGAGAAATCCCGAGCAGGACGTACCAATCAGAGTGATGAACACCGCTCCCGACAGGTTTGAAAAGGGTGCAGGGGAACTTTGAATGTTTGAACCAAATCTGAAGGCCGAACGTGCCAAGTTGTCCACTGGTCTCCGGCAGCAAGAGGCATGCATCGCGATAACCTTTTTACAGTCTCTCAACAGGCAAACATAACACAGCAGAATTGCTTTCCATGATGAATCTTGAAACTACTGTGCTGCTTTCGTCGCAAACTTCTACAGGCTATAATGGGCATCCTGGATTAATGGATTCCATCCAAAGGACATACGAACTGAACCATTATTGGCAACAGGGTCAATGTGTTTCGCGCCGCTGCTTTGTAGGTTACGTTTCTTTCGAACCAAAGGCACTGGGTAAAGTCCCTTATGTAGGCCCTCTTCTTCGGTTCGAACCGGCGAGAAACTAACTGATCTCATAATTATAAACTTGTAAACCTATGATAATTAATTATAATTATATTAATCTACTAGTACAATTGTATGTAAGCTATAATTATAATTTACCGTAGCTATACGGCCGAGGTTACGGCGGCCGACCTTACTCACGTGCCACATGTTACCGTACTAAATCTATCGGGTTCATTCATCCTCTTGTTAAGTTAAACTTTGCTTGGTGATTACCAATCTCGTCTTCGCGCACACAGAGGGTTTTCTCATTGGATGCTTGTGATGTAAATTATAGCTAGAATGATAATACCAGACACCAGGGTTTCTTTGCCAGACGAACACAAAAAACCCCTAGTCACCCAGTTTACCACGTTCAATGATCGAATGTTTACGCAGACGGATCAACAGGCGGCTATAGTACGTACTCTGGAGACCCTCACCATCCAAACTTGCTATTTTGCTGAAACACGTCCCCAGGATTCTGGCTCAGTACTACTTCCTCCATCTCTGTCAGTTGCTTCGCCATACGCGCAAAAGGCGCGCTTGTCCGGAGAACCTGTGGCTTAAGTCAATGGCCATGACAGTGATGAAATTACCCCCAAGTACATATGCCGAGAAAATGCTGCTTGACGGGATACCAGTCAACAACAATCTTTCTGCTGTCAGACCAAAAAGGTACGGTTATAGCATCCACAGGCGCTCATCACAAACGCTGTCTGCTTGGTGTTACATCATACGTCCGCACAGACCGCAGTCCATACGCAGTCGAGTATTTTTATCACTAGCCCCACTAGCCTGCACATTGCGCCGTGTAGGGACATTATCTTACTGGATGAAGACCTGAACGCTCAAACAGGTATACTAGGTGTTGATGAGCGTGACCAAGGTGGTCAGTACACTTCCGGTATTCGTCAAAGAGACGACGGGGAACTTTTGTGCAGCTTTGATATAAAGATGTTCCTGGTGAACACCAACTTTCTTCACGGTAGACGTAAATGTACCACCTGGCGACCTCCACGATTGAGTCACTCATGAACACCGATTGACCACCAAGCCGTCAGCTACTGATGGCTTGGCTATTACAAAAACTGTAATTCGAACTGGAACATCTGTTTGGATTTTGATCACGTGTTGCTGTGTGCCTAGTTTGTAAAACGTTTCGACGGGAGGCCACTTTGCCGTCAAATACAAACGACGTATCTGACCTGGCGGAAATACGCGATCCATATTTAACAGATCGTTCTTGCTTCTAGTCGAGGATCCCATTCACCGGACGACAGTGACATACTGGACGAATGTTGAACATTTGATGCACAAGTGAGGTGGTGTTTCGTGTGATACTATATAGTGCAGTCGTCAACCAATAGGTTTTATGCGATCACTGGAACTTCGTGACATTCCCCCGAATAATCCACTCACCATCGAGTACAATTCAGCCCGCAAGGTTACATGTTCGGAACACCAGAAGCAACTAAAGGAGGATCTCGAAGCCTGGTGAACGTCACGCGCTATCCAGACACCAGTTCGACGCTCAGAAAACGTTCAGGCGGATACTTGACCTCTCCCGGTCCACAATCAACCAAACTAATTTAAGACAACGATTGAGCAACTGCCAACAAACACGCACTTCGTAATCTCTATTCACCAATTTTCTTACCAACCGTGATTGCTGTTTCCATATTTACTGTATGTAGCCTGATGGTCCAACACAGAAAACAAGTATTGTTCACTGCTTCGTTGTTTCCGCGACTTTAACTGGCATCTTCGGACGATATACTATCGGAAATTCTGTAAACCATTTCCAGTTCATCCGAGCAACAAGAAGCAGAAAGCCAGAGGAGATCAAATGAAACACGCGAACATGTCCGCAATGAGCAAGCTGAGTTTCGCCAGGTGCTGGAACCTTATCACTTATATAGAATGCAGATAATTCTTTTCAGATATATACAGCATATATAACACGAAACGACCAGAAGAAGTGGCAAACGTGTTACAATATATGATAGGAAAGAAAATGGGTAAGGTAAAGAAAGAAGAAGACGTAGATTGAGAAAAGATACACTCATACGCAGCAAGATTAAAAACACGAACGTCGTTGACTTTCAATAATCGTCATAACAGTGTATTTTACCAAAGTTGTTCAGTTCCCTTCGACCTGCAGTCAGAAATCCCGAAACGACCCAGTGAACCAAACTGCATAGCTCGAACCTATGTCATATGCTGGTCACTAGGCTGCCGCTTTCAGTCCAGCTCACTACATGCACACAAGATATAGCGTGGCAAGCGGTCAGTTGGCATTCATAAGATGCGGTCCAGCCAGAGAAACACGTGAGATGAAGTTGATATGCTTGGAGGTAGACACAATCCGTTTGTTTTGAAGACACGAAGGCACATATCATCAGCTAACGCTCCGGAGGAGCCGATGGTTGCAAACGGACACTCTGTAAGCGTTCTCCACACAAGTGATCCACCTTTCACGGCTGTATAATATGACTGGCATTGCACATTCGGCCCTTTGCAGAAAAGCTGAGACGCCGGTGCCACACATGGCGCAAGTCGGCAGGCGCCGTCCAAGACTTAGCTGTACGATTTCCAATTTCACTGAACATTCCCCCAATGGTGATGCACTTCATAGGGTACACGACGGCTCATTATAAAGAAAGAGACCAGACGCAGAGTCCTGTCAATCCTGTCTCAACATCCTGCACTTAGAATGTGCAAATGTCATACTAAACTGACGCACTGAAGCCGCAACCCGTCTAAAATGTTCTGAGCTTTCCATGAACTCTCGCAGATTAGAACAATGTCGTCTGAATACTCTAAGTCCCAGAGTAGAGTGCATGAGAACACCTCCACATCGTCATAGTTGCAGTCTATCAGGGCGCACTCTAGGGCCTCATCTATTGCAAGTTTGAATGGTCTGCACAACAGTGTTTAGATATTGAAGGTCGGCGATAAGCTGCTGTAAGCCTTAAAACGGCCAGAGGGTTTAACAGTAAATTGCTGTCAGGATGTTGGCATACTTCCAATGTACACTTCCTCGAAATATCTTAATGTAATGAACTTCACTCCACTGAATTAATGTCCCTCTACTGATCCAGGTTAAGAAATTTACAGACAATAAACAATTAAGCGTTAAAGTAGGCTGAGGAATAATAAACAAGCATGAACATTTAAATCCAGGTAACGGTGCACTAGTAAACTGAAACAGGGTAAACCTCTCTATCTAAGAAGTCCCGGACAAGGTGTTAGTAAGACTATATGTGAGAAAGATGGTTCACGAAGTTACAGTCTGTAGCAGCTATTTGGAGGATGGGCTGAGCACTTTTAGGAACAGCAGTTGTTTGAGTCGGCTCATCCAGTTGTTGAAAATGGAGACTGTGGTTTGTTGTGGCATTCCAAATTATGCTCAGCTGGGAACGGAAGTGGCTTCGGAGATTAAAATCTTGAAATGTAATGAAGCCCCAGCCTCGGACCTCCTGTCCCCAGCACTTCTTGAAGATGATGAAAGATTGTTGTTTAAACTGACCGCACTCCAGTGTTCCATATGGGAGAGTGAAGAGGTGCACCTCGATTCCTGTTCACCAAGTCCTTCTAATTTTAAAAACAGGAGACGGTAAGAGGCGAATCAACCTTTTCTATCGCATCTAGGACGTTCACGGACCTCACATTTTGATTGTTAGTGGGACACACAGAAAACTATATAAGGGAAGAACAGGCAGCTTTCAGGCCAGATAGTGAGTGCATCGACCATATCTTCACCGTGCAAGAAACACTGGGGCATCGACACTCCTTTTCTCAACCAACGGTCTATTACTTTTGGACCCACGGGCTGCGTTTGACTCGGCTGATCAACACGCTCTCTAGAATTTTTCCCAGTCGCAGATGAGTCTCAGTGAAGTATGTCAATTCCTTGAGGTCGTTGTATACACGCTGAGCACAGATTGCGCATGTATGGGCATTTATCTCGAGCGTTTACCACGTGAGGTGGCGTTCGACAGGGGTGTCCGACCTGCTGCTTCCTTTCTGACTTAGTTATGGACGATATGCTAGAAGGAACACTCAGAGGCTTCGAGGATATCGAAGTGAGGCTTCTACTAGGCAGTAAACTGATAGGTATTGAGTACGTCGGCGACAATGCTTTACATTGGTCTTCAGGGAGAATTCACAAAATAGTGAATCGGTTAAACGATATGGCGCGTTTAGGAACTGTGCACTTTCGCGACTGGTGAATGAGATGGTGAAAATGCGCAGTTTTCGTTCGCTAGGTCACATAATCCGTATGCTGACGGAGCGTCTGCCGAGCCGCGCATCGTTCAGTGTGGCTATTGACTGTTGGAAAATGTCACAAGACGGCCAGATGATGATGTGGCCAAGGAGTATGACCGCACCGATAAGCAAGGTTGATAGGAGCCGCCCACCTAGTTAGGAGGTTCGCGACCATCTAAACCCGCGGTTGGAAACACTCAGACATGGCGTCGAGCAACAGTCAATGGCGAGTCCCAATCCGCAAACCTGTTGACTCCTACTCACACAATTTCTTCTGAAATTATGGATGCTCAATCGGTCACAAACATATTGCGACTCCTACAAAATACCAAGTGAACTGGTATTTTGGCTAAAATTGGAGCATTTTGGACGAGTCATCGTACCTTCGACACTCGGCGTCTTCAAAACTAATAAAACAACTTACTGATCGTTCACAAGTTGTTCTGAAATTATGAGCGCACAATCGGTTTCAAACGAATTATAATTAATATTTTGTCGACCCCTCTTTTCCATGCAATCCGGTTGTTTTTGTTCAATTATTTTTTTTCCATTTCCCTCTGCTACATATATGTCCTGATTTAGTACTGTGCAATAACGCGGATCACTACTAGAACCAACGACTGCCCGAGCTATTGTACCCGGGAGTAAGGCCCAAAACAAATGAATGATTGAATGAGTATTCCTAAACAGGCGGGTTAGTACCTCGCGGGTTATGCTAACCATTTTCGTTATCAAGGGTTTGACAAAGATAGAATGAGACCCTTTAAAACGACCGCCCCAAAGTCTCGCTCGCGGACGATGGTGACTGTGACTTCCAAAAACTACCCGGTACGAGAAAAGTAACAAGTGTATAATTGTATATTTAGATTAATCACATGGAAGCCAGTGGTATGAGTCCCTGGGATTTGGACTGTCCATTACAATATCTCTGGGTGATACAAACATATAGCCATCAAAACCAGCGACGGTGCAATAAATAAAATCCGGACGATTGTCTTTAAAACGCTGTTGGCAGAACTGTGGTTCCGAAGTGAATATACTTCAGTTATACATTACACCGTGTTTTGCCTTACGTACTTATCACTAACGAAGTATACATAAGACAATTATTAAGTAAAAACTAGGAACGCTCTCTGCGATGATGAGGATGATGCCTCAGTCATGGAGAACGCGATTTACAGCAACTAACCTATCGCCAAAAACGTTCACCTCGCAAAGCGAAGTCATCACTTTATGCACTTTATGCGATCAGCTGCAACATCCTAAACGTGGCGCAAATAGGCTTTCCAGTGGATCCTTCGAAAACGGTAATGAAAAGTACGCCGCGACAGTGACGACATTCGCCCAAACCACATAAAACTGAACGTTATTGTTATGACCCGCTGGTCAACGACAATCAGAAATGTTTAGCGCACGAAAATACAAATCACAGAACGTAGTACAGAGCTTAGCAATACCCGGAAACCCCAGAATAACACAAAAGACCGTGGCCTTTAGCCGAGATTGTATTTGCTCTCAAACCGAAGGTAACATAGCAAACCAGCGTCTGCGTATATATAGTTTTTGAACGGCGCTGAAGAATCCCACATGAATTGATGCATTAGAATTGGGATGAGCCAATCACAGACGCCGGGAAAACGTGCGCCAAAATTGAGTTTTGGCACGTTGTGGCGCGAAGAGGTAAAATTCAAAATTACAATTTATTTTTCGATGATATCTCGAAAAATAAAATATTTATGGGGAAAATAGACTGCCCCCAACACTTCCCGTTTGAGATGACAATCATCCATAGCACCTGGCTCGAGGGTCCAGCTGCACAGGACGATGTGGACGTCTATTGTGGTCTGTCCAACGTCTGGGAAGGAGGCTGGTGGTGGTTTCGGCACGAGACGACAGAAGGGTGGAAGTGGATGCATCCGGAATTGCGAACGTGTTCAACAAGACATCCAGCAGAAGCAGCTGCTGTTCGTCTGTTGTTGTTGAGTTAGTGCGCCGAGAACGCAACTGGTTGCGGTGACGTTTCCATATGGTGCCACTGGCAGAAACATCATATAGCACCTTTCCGTAACGAGCACTCAGTTGCGTCCGTCCAGTTGTTGTGACCTGGTCGATAGTCACGAGCGTAAACGGCTTCTCCGACAGCGAAACCGTCGTTGAGGTTTGAGCCGGACATCTGTGTTGACTCGTTCGTCGCAATGAGAGCCTGATGGACTGTGCGAAGCTTGCGACTCACAAGAGCTTCGGCCGATGATCGGCCGTCGGAAATTGCAGGATTGGGGGTTGGGCGGTAGACGAACAAAAAATCCTGTAACACCTCGTCTGTGGTCCCCTCTTCACGAGATTTGAGCAACGCCCGTTTGAAAGTGTCAACGAAGCGTTCCGCTTGTCCGTTGGACTGTGAGTGATAAAGCGGAGAACGAGCGTGCTGGATGAGCGACCGGCGGCAGAAATCCTCTAAGTGTGAAGACGTTAACCGCATCCCGTTGTCCGACACGATAATGTCGGGAAATCCATGCTAACTGAAAATGCGACGCAAGGCAGCGATCGCATTGGGGGATGTCACCGGAGAAAGTGCGGCTATCTCAGGCCACTTACAATACGCATCGACCAAGACGAGGTAGGACACTCCGTCGATCGGACCAGCGAAGTCCAGATGGAGGCGTAACCATGGACCCTTGAGTGCTTGCCAAGGTATGGGTTCCTGCCTGGTAGGTAGTTTGACAGCCTGTTGACACTTCGAGCAGTTTAACCAGGCCCTCGATATGGCCGTCTATGCGAGGCCAATAGGCGTAACCGTGAGCGATTGCTTTCATCCTGCTGGTGCCGGGATGACTAGAGTGGAACTGTCGCATCACCGAGAAGCGGAGGACGGCTGAAATGACCACGTGATCAGCAAACATGATGCAGGAATCAACTACTGTCAACGCCGTCCGTGGATCACTTGGCCAGGAATGTCTCCGACCTCCTGTATAACCCCCAAGCTGGCGTCTCCTTCGAGGCTTGGTACAAGCAAAATGAAGACACAATCACGGTTGAACTGACATCCAGAGATGACGAGACGAAGGTTCGTCTATTCCTCCGGAAACTGGGCCTAGCGGAACACGTCTACTACACCAACTACATCTTGTCCGCCGAATCGCGAACCCTGACTTTTGTGGACACGGTCCAGAAACTGACGAAGATCTCCGGGGATACCTGATCCTTGTTCAACTCATGGTTCCAGTACCTCCAACTGGTTAAACGAGTCGTAGACGATTTTGTCACCTATGCTGGTTTCGTCAACCGTGAATGCGGACGGTTCAAACTTGGTTCGCTCACTGAGGACCAGTTCAGCTGCCTGGTCTTCAGTTGCGGTCTGCAATCACCAAGCTATGGTGACCTCCGTACCAGGCTCTTGGCTAAAATCGAGCAGGAGCCAAACATCACGCTGGAGCAGATCGTGGACGAATGCGAGAGGATGGTCAACCTCAAGCACTACTCTGCCAAGATAAAACATCCGGACCGGGTGCCCGTTAAATTCAGGCCGTTTCCAATTTCCAGCGGGAATCTCCTACGCGGCCCATCAAACCCAGTCCTGCCGCTTGTCGATACTGTGGTGCATGGCATTTCCACAGATTCTGCCCCTTTCGACAGCATTGTTGCCAGCGGTGCCACACGGTCGGTCACAAAGAGGGTTTCTGTCAGCCACAAGCAACCGATATGGTCAAACCAACAGTGACTTTCAGGTTCAAGCGGCCAGCCGGGTCCCATGCAGCTGGCAGATCTAACAGTCTGCTGACTACTTCCAAGTCAATGTCGCCGATCACAGAAGGTTCGTGTCCGTCCACATCAATGATCGTTTGGCCCGCTTACAGTTGGACACTGCTTCCGACCTCACGATAATCTCCGAGAAACTCTGGCGATTCATGGGCAGCCTTCCTGTCCACCCATCACCCCAGACGGCAACCAGCGCTTGTGGTGGTTTGGTGCAGTTGACTGGAAGACTGCACTGCTTAGTGTCATTCCGCAGCACCACCACTGAAGGGACATGCTACGTCTCCAACTCTTGTATCGATCTCCTCCTTGATATTCCAATCCGGGCTACCTGCAACCAGATGCGGCCTCCTGCCGCACCTCGGTAGATGTCTGACGACATCATTCGCCAGCTCAATTCCGTGTTCCAGGATGGCCAGGGCCTCTGCTCATGTACCCAGGCCATGCTGAAGCTCCGCCCTGCCAGCAAACCGGTCTTTCGTCCCAAACGACCGGTTCCCTACGTAGCCCTGCCGCTCGTAGACCAGGAACTCAAACGACTGGAACAACTTGGTGTCTTGGTACCGGTCTCCTACTCCGCGTGAACAGCCCCCATCGTCGTAGTGAAGAAGTCTAACGGGTCCATCCGGATTTGTGACTTCTCAATTGGTCTCAAGGCCGCATTGGAACAAAATTGCTATCCGCTTCCAGTGCCTGAAGGCATATTCACAATGCTCAACGGTGGCACTTGCTTTGCCAAACTGAACTTGGCGGAGGCGTATCTCCAACTCGAGGTTGCACCCGAATCTCGGGAACCACTGACAATCAACACTCATTGAGGCCTCCTGCATTATACCAGACTTCCGTTTGGTATCAAAACCGCGCCCGCCATTTTTCAACAAGTAATCGACGCGCTGATTACTTGCCTACCGGTTACCGCCGCACACCTCGATGAGATTATCATAATGGGGCGAACATTCGATGAACTCCGGGACCGAATCGCCGCGGTTCTCCAACGCGTCCAGGAGTACGGATTCCGGTTACGCACAGACAAATGCCAAAAGTTCTTGCGGTCCATCAAATACCTGGGTTACATTTTTGGTGCCCCTGGTCGGAACCCAGATCTCGAGAACAATCGCGCAATCCTACAACAGATGCCGGCGCCCAAAAATGTCCACAATCTTCGGCCCTTCCTTGGCCTCATCAGCTATTACAGTGCTTTTCTCCCAACGCTACATGATGTTCGGGCCCCGCTCAGTCATCGTTTACAGAGGGAAACCATCTGGTGCCGGTCCCCCGATTGCGAGAGCTCCTTCGCCCGACTGAAGACCACACTCAGCTCCGACCTGCTGCTGACGTACTACGATCCAACTCTGCCAGTTGTGGTCGCAGTAGATGCCTCGAACTACGGTGTCGGAGCAGTCGTCTCGCATTTTTTCCCGGATGGTTCCGAAAAGGCAACTCCGCGGAGAAAAATTACGGTCAGATCGAAAAAGAGAGGCTCGCCATTATTTTCGCGGTTAATAAGTTCCACAAACTTCTATATGTTCGGCACTTTTCCCTTCTAACCGATCACAAGCCACTACTGTCCATTTTTGGATCGAAGAAAGGTATTCCAGTCTATTCCGCCAACCGACTGCAGCGATAGGCCACAATTTTGCTTGGCTATGATTTTGACATCCATTACCAATTTATTTTTCGATGATATCTCGAAAAATAAATTATTTTTGGGGAAAATATACTTTCCCCAACAATCATAACATGAATGCACCTAATTGAGTCAATTCTAGTAGAGATCGGGATAGTATGTTATGACCATCTAGTAGTCACCAGTCTTATCATTGGTACTACACAAATGTTCGCTTGTATGACAAGACAGTGGCTTCCATATAAAAAAAAAATACTGGCCAAGTTTAGATTTGGCTATTAAAATTCAGTTAAAATTAGTTCAATTTAGTTAATATTTTCGGTTCGTAACAGCCAGCGGATCATGAACGCACGCCTGACCGAGTGACGCGTTTGATGACCTCAAACCACAAAACCCCGGATTCGACTGTTCGAGACGATTTATCGAGCTATCCTCATCAAAAACAGAACTAGATTTTGAATTTTCCTGTCCCAGCACATTGTCATACGGTTCCTTCTTGCCTTCGTTGCATGACGTCCGAGCGCCTCTCAATCAGCTTCTCAGAAAGGACACACAATGGCACTGGTCGCTGGAGTGCGTACGAGCTTTCGACAAAATCAAGTCCACGCTGGGATCAGAACTTCTGCTGACTCACTTCGATCCCAGCCTCCCTATCGTCGTTGCCGCAGACGCCTCCAACTTTGGTGTTGGTGCAGTGATCTCTCACGTCTTCCCCGATGGGTCTGAGAAAGCCATCATGCATGCTGCACGCACTCTCACTGGTGCAGAGGATAACTATGATCAAGTCGAGAAGGAAGCCTTGGCACTCATCTTTGCTGTGAAGAAGTTCCACAAGATGATTTACGGTCGCCATTTTACCCTTCTAACGGAGCACAAACCATTTCTCTCCATCTTCGGCTCAAAGAAGGGTATACCTGTGTACTCTGCCAGCTGACTGCAGCGCTGAGCCACCATCCTTGTCAACTACGATTTCGACATATGCTATCGTCGAACTGGGGATTTCGGTCAGGCTGACGCCCTTTCTCGACTCATCAGCAACCAGCACCCCGCTGAAGAAGACACAGTAATCGCCACTGTATCCCTTGAGAACGACGTACGTCAAACGCTTCTCGACGCAATCCGTGCAACACCAACTAGGGCGTCTGATATCAAACTCGCCTCGCAATCTGATCGCGTGCTGCAACAGGCAATCAAATACGTCCAAACTCGCTGGCCATCAACTCCACCAACCGGTGAACTCCGCCAGTTCTACCTACGACGCGAATCCCTCTCAGTCGTCGACTCCTGGCTGATGTTTGCCGATCGCGTCATCATTCCTTCTTCGCTACGTCAATCTGTCCTCAGACAGTTTTATTCAGGACACCCTGGTGCCGGACGTATGAAAGCAATCGCCAGAAGCTACGTCTACTGGCCTGGCCTCGACAACCAGATTGAAGATCTGGTTAAGCGATGCAGCTGCTGCCGGGAAGCCGCCAAGAACCCGCCGCGCGTCGAACCTCAGCCATGGAAGCAACCTGAACATCCGTGGTCACGCCTCCATGTGGATTTTGCGGGACCCATCAACGGTATGGTATACCTTATTCTGGTGGATGCATACTCCAAGTGGCCTGAGATCGTCCGGCTGACGCACGCTACAACCTCAGCCACCATCAACAACCTACGGCGCATTTTCAGTCAACACGGCCTTCCGGAGATGCTTGTCTCGGACAGTCGATCGCAGTTTACCTCGGTTTAGTTCAAGGAGTTCTGCACCCAGAACAACATTCGACATCTGCATTCGCCACCATACCACCCACAATCCAACGGTCAAGTCGAACGCTTCGTCAACACCTTCAAGAGAGCACTTCTGAAGTCTCGTGGGGAGGGACCAACCGAAGAAGTGTTGCAATGGTTCTTGCTCACTTACAAGACTACCCCGAGCTCGGCGATTCCCAATGGACTCTCGCCTGCAGAAGCTCTCATGGGCCGCGAGCTGAGGACAAAGTTCGACGCAATGATTCCAGTGGAGAAACTCCTGAGAGATATTCAGAACTCCCTCGACGTGGATTTGCCGTCGGCGACCTAGTCTATGCAAGGGACTATCGCCCAGGTCGCCCCCACTGGATAGCAGCAACTGCCAAGCAACGGAATGGCACGGTCCTTTACGATGTCAACGTCGGAAGCGACATCTGGGTACGTCACCGGAACCAACTTCGCCCACGCCATTCCGCCAACACTGGACAAGCTCAGAATCAACTGCCTTTGGACCTACTTCTCGACACCTTCGAGATCAGTCGCCCCACAGTACAAGCTCCCACAACGGCTACGTCAACAACCTCAACCCCTAGACCGAGCAGAGAGCTGACAGCCTTGCAACCAAAGCGATGGACGGACAGGAAACGCAAGCCAATGTGCCCAATGCAGCTCGACCCCCGTCAACGGCGGTACCAATAGAGCTCAACAGGGGAGGTGTTGGAAAAGGCACTTTTTCCCAGAAATTCGCATTATTTGCAAGGGAAATGGATTTATTCATTTCCTGGGAACTAGAAAGCTCGCCAGAATTCTGGAACGTCCAGGAAGTTACGCTCGCTTCTGATTGGTCCATTCGGTGACCTAGGCCCAAGGCCGACCCAAACCTATAAATATAGTTGCTGTAAATCACAATTTTGCCTTCGGGCTGAGCAGTAAATAAAGCTCGTTTGAAGGCCGTCTTTTTCTAAGTTGCAAGAGTTGCGTTCCGATATTTGAGCTCTGATTTTCGTACCGCTTTGCGATATCGTTGCGTTAGTTCGTGATAGAGATACTGCTCGCGGTCTTTGCGTTGTTCTTGTCTTTTCTCTATCAGGTGGGGTCGTAACAGAGGTGTACACAGCATTTAGCCTAGACGTGCACAGAAGCATCTGGGACAACGGGCTGATAGACAGCACCAGTTTCTCCGCGCCTATCATGTTGCAATAGTCTGATACAGTCAGGCAGTATGAATATATATATATATATATATACATGCATATATTACTGACGGTGTCGACAAAGTGCGTCTGTAACCTGTGAGAACCACCTTTGCAACGGATATGCGCTACTCAACAAAGGGTGATGAAGATTAAAACGGATGAGATGGCTTAGATCAAGTAGTCTACATCTAGACGATTACACAAGCAACGTGACGACCTGAGAGTAATTACATGTAGAATTCCTTACGTACAAAAATTAGTGTAACGATTAAAATACAGTTCGTAAGTACTGATGCAAATATCAAGTACGTTGGAAAGAAAGTCCCAATAGCTAGTATTGCTTAACGAGATCAACAACAGTCTTAATAAAAACAGCGCCATGATTGATTTCAGTCAAGCAACAAGAAACATCAACTCTATTTAATAAAGTGATCAGGGGTTGCATTTCTCACAATCAGATCACCGGTCACAGAAATTTTCTTCAGTCACTAGTGGTCGTAACAAATGGCGTCCGATGCAGTAGGCGTTTCACCGATATCCATGAGGTTCTCTGTCACCATGACGTGGTAAGCAGACCTGCATTCTGCCATAGTCGGGAGAGTTACGTCAACAACAGCGTAGACCCTTCCAGGCAGAATAAAACGGAAACAACCAAACAAAAAACGGTTGCACCGGGTTTTACGTCGAACTGTTGATCAGGTAGTAAGGCACCACGCTGACAACGCAACAAAACTACACCTGTAGTTACGGCACTGCTCTCCTCAGAATAGATTAGAAAAAGATGCCCTCGAGAACTGAGCACAACGAGTCTCCAGCGGTCAACCGTGATCGCCTGCGTATTACACAATAAGGCGGAAAAACTTAAAGTGCTTCAAAGAAGCTTAGTGTATCTTCGAACACACCTGCTGCTGTAAGCAGTAATCGAAGCGATGTCTTACTTACTGCACCATCGAAATAGACAACTTTCTTCAGCTAAGTGAGTCAGGATTTTGAGTCACAAGTTCCTGGTAAAGTCACTCAAGAAAACAGCAGATTGCCGCGTGGCTTTGAAAACAAGTATCGACTGCCTTGGAAACCCCAAACGATGACCGCGCAACTAGGACTTCTCTCCAACTTGAAAGTATAGAATTCACTGAACTTGCTGAGCGATATTTTCACTACTGGTGAGTAGCAGGGGATTTTCGCTAACATTACCTACACGTCCGTCACAATTCATCGCATATGTAGCATTTCTATACACTTTCCAGTTATGCCCCTTTCGATAATCACCGTACCTAAGTGTAGCTCTTGGTAGAGCTCGTCAGTAAGGCGGGTCGCTGTCACGGGATTAAAACTACGGTCAACCTTAAATGAAGCAACCTTGCTGACTACTATGCCACTGGTGTCACAACAGGCACGACCGAACCATCACATGCAAACTCTAGGCCACATTCGCTTGAGTAGTGCACAAATGGTCCAACCACGTCAAGGAGATGCGGTGGATGACCTGTTAACTATGATTAATGACTCCAATCATTAGAACTTGTCTTCGAGCATGAATCGAGGAAACCATTGAAATAGTTGGCAGATATTATGATTACTGATAAGTTGAGGGTTTGGGTTCGTATACTCTGGTCACTCACAAGTGACCGCAGTTTTCCGATTCAAACAAACTCCTTGGGTCTTTCGAAGAGGCATTTTACTCGAGCTTTTTTTCTGACAAACCTCAGCCGTGTTGTATACCCTTGTTCAAGCCGTACGAAACACGTTCAAGACAAATACCGACTGTCTGTCATTTGTCCTTAAAGCAAAGCACACATCATACCTTTAAAGGCTATGACGGTACCACCGCCGCTCATCTCGGTCGTTCAAATAGGGTTGCAGGACGTCCACAAAGTGCAAATTGTCAAGTTATTATATTATACGTAAGCCTTCACTCACTTCAGAGGGTGCTGGGTATGTCTAGGAGTTAGGAAGAGTGATGACAGAAACAGTTCTGCAATGTTCTTTGCATACTTTCTGCAGACACAATCAAGCCAACTTCGGTTTCGGAGAACGCTTAGCTGCATTCGACCAAGGTCAAAGGAATGTGTTTGACTCGGTGAGAGGGAATTGAAAAGTGCCCATTTTTGAAGTTGCTTACATATGGAAAAGAACCCTTATGGAAATACTGAGAGAAGTCATTTGGTTACCACTCTAATGCTGTTTAAAGGCCAAAACAGAACTTTCGTTTACATTACCAAACCTAACCTGATATTGCGGGATGCCAAATACTTTACTTCCGTTTACTGTGCCACTCTGGAAGCACGATTGTCCATCCATCTAGACTACTGATCCACCCATGTGTGTCCGCATCCGGGAGAGTACTGGATTCTACTGATAAATACTCACGTCGAATGACAGGCCACCAGAAGCACAGCCGATTCGAGCGCCAGATAAGCACGTTTCGCAATTCAAAAACAAAGTGCAGCCAGTTTTGAAGCTTTGCGGACTTTTTCATTAACTCACTAGAAGTGAATGAATACCAAACACTTGTCCCTCACTATCGCCACATGCAATGATATCATCTAATCACAAACAAAAATGGACATTGCGACGCACAGTAGCAAAATAAAGTGTAATACACTGGATGGTCACAGTTCTGCCACAAACACCACGTGTCTGCCAAACACGCCCTGTGTTGTTGGGCAAGCCAATAAGGAATCCACAGATCACGACAAAAATATGTACTAATGAGAAGCATCATCATCACCATACACAGAACTGAAGTTCAACTGTCATGCTTTGCGAATTTACTTCATATACTTGTTTTTGGTGATAGACACAAATGATGTTGTGACCAAATATGTGTTTTCTTGCTAGATGCGAAAGTCAAATTTAACTTGACGAATTTTTGGGAAGAGAAAACGACTTTATTACCATAAATTATCTAAGTGAAAGCGCCACTTCTCCAATAGAAGGCTTCAAAAACTCTCCAATTACTTCTGCTGCACGGAATTCATCTCGTGACACTGCTGCCACTGACATACCATCCACTGCAGCAACACAGCAATACCTCGTGGCACCACAGAGACTCACCGGACATCACGTTTGGCAAATTCTATTCGTCTTGTGCTTTATCCTTCTTTTCCTAAACTTTATAAGCTCTGAAAATTAGTTGGTTAGCTAGCATGGGACGTGCCGTTAGTCCGACTGCCAAAGTTTGTGGTCCGTGTTCGATGGTAGTAGGGCCTCGCAGCAAAGCCATGGCCTGTGACTTCTGTAACTACTGGGTTCACTGCAAGTACGACCTCGAATTCCCCATAGACATGTATTTAAGGCTCCGAGACTTACCCACCCCAGCCCTCAGATACCATTGTGTGACATGTCGACTAAACATCCGTAAGGAGAGCATCACTCAGGATACAGACAGAACAAGCGAGTTAGTCAGTTCCTCAATCACTACAATATGCGGTCCCGATACTCCAACGCCAGGCAACCTCATCCTGGCTACCCTGGCAACCAAAGTCCGCCATCTCCTGTACTAGCTAGTAAACCAGCTTCGACAGGCCGCACTGAGCGGAAGCGTGGTAAACGCATCGTTACCGTGTCTCAGCAAGCTGGTGCCTCCAAGCTGCCCATCGGCACGAATCAGGAAAGCTCTAAGCCGTTAATAGAAAGCCGTCATCGCATAGCCGTTCCTCAGCTCACAACACAAATACGCCCAGACGTAGTCACTGCCCGAGTTCGCTAGACATAATCTCACTAGCCATAACGCCGCAGAAAACGAAAGAACGTTGCTCAACCAGAAAGAAGCTGATGATCAGTCACAGTGGAGATCCTTTTGCAATCTACTTAAGCCAGGCGTGGAAGATAAACCAACGCTATGCAGGCTTCGTAAGTCCCACCAAGACGGACGCCCTCGGCCAATCCGTGTAACGCTCGGTCGGATAGAAGGCGTCGAAAAGATTCTCTTAACAGCATCTTCCTTGCCTAGACTCGATGATTCTTGCACAAGAGCGGAACTTGACTTCCCCTGGGTGATCAGGGAGACTCGACGAACGGCATATCGCAACCCCGAGAGTTCCCATTATGATCGAACGTGTAGTTTAGTTGTACACGGCGTAGAGGAGCTGAGGGATGCGGATGCAACGCACGCGCATAAGTATGACATCGATCAGTGGAAGTTTATCCGAGCTAAACTAAACCTAGACGTAGGCGAATGTGGAGCATGGTCTATCCAATGTCTTCTGCGCCCAGTACACCTGAGCTCCATCTCAGTCCCCAGACTATTACGAATCACTCTCTTCACACGAGAAATGTTGTCCACTGTGCTTCAGAGGTGGTATACGCTAAAAAAACAGCTTCCCATCTGAGAACGACTTCACGCAGACAAACCAAGATCTGAGCGTGGAACACCTTTTACTGGTATACCTCCCATGGCGGCAAGTGTGGTAAAGATGACCAAGATACCGGAAGTCATCAGTAGCACACCAATTCCCGCACAGACAAAAAACCTGGTACAGCCGACCTCAAAAGGGTCGGCCTAGCTCAGATAGTATCCGTTACCCATCTGAAAACAGACACTATCCTAAATGAGGGTATGCAGGTACATGTATTTAGCTGGTGGTGTATGTTTACTAACGTTCTTTCTCTAAAAAAACAAAGTGGAGCAACTGCGACAGCTTGTTAACTCAAAGAAGTCCAAGATTGTAGGTGCAGCTGGGATATGGCTAACGCCGAACTTATCCGATCATGAGATAGAAATTTTTGGTTATTCTATCTTTCGCAAGGAGCGGCTGGCCAGCAGAGGTGAGGGCGGAGCAATCTACGCGCAGCCCTAAACAGAGACCCAACCCTGCTTTCCCTTGGAGAGTCCCTGTGGATAAATGTTAGGAAACCCGACTTATCACAAATCACTGTCGGCGTCATTTATTGTGCCCCGTCCGCAGCCCCCGAATGGGATGAAAGAATGCACAGTCATTAAACGGGCCACCGCACCATCGTTCTAGGGGACTTCAACCTCCCGCATGCATGTCTCTTCAGCGGACTAACGTCTGGCACTGCGGTCACGGAAGTCTACAACCTCGTGCAGGAAGCAAGACTCACCTAGCATGTCAATCAACCCACAAGGTGGAAAGAAGGTCACAGGCTATCCAGACTAGACATGGTGTTAACTACTGAGCCCCATATGGTGGATTTAGTCGAAGTTGGTGCGCCATTAGATGCAAG
>JTDE01004734.1:12350-32077 GCA_014338405.1 Paragonimus skrjabini miyazakii | reverse complement strand
TTTAATAATTATTAAAAAAAAATAAAAATTATATATTTATAATCGATTGAGCGGCTGAAATTCAAATCGCGGTTACAGCTTATTCAACGTAATAACTAGAAATTTTTGTTGCCCTCAAGGTCAGAATGGTCCACAATACCCATTCATCACCATAAAAATATCGAAATCGTATAAGTAATCATAATGTAGTTCTATTGCAGTCAACAGCTTTATAAAAATATCAAACATTCTGCATCTTCGCCAGCATCATAAGGTTAATTAATATCACGAATTATAGTAAACATCTCAAACACATGAAATATCTCTTTTACAACATATGACATATTCAAAGGATTTTCAACCATACATCCCACGAACAGTTTTGTTGATGTCTACACAGTCTTGACCTGTGTATACTTCATCAATGAATACATATAAACGAGCTTCCATGTTACAATGTATCATCTTCTGAAAACTCCATTAATCTGTTCACGATGTCATTGTACTCACTGAAGGTTGTGCACGTTAAATTATGACTGAAAACTAGTTTATTTATCTATTTGTGTACTCAATTTCATGGAACATGACCGTCAATGTGATGTTCGGAATAATAACATACGTTCACTTACGATTGTTGTACCGTTTCCCAGGGAGATCTGGATCATCTAAAATTCATTCAGTCATCGAACGGTCATGATGTGGGCACTATTGTTTACTATGTTCATATTCTGATGAAACAAATCAATGTCACATTACTAAAGACTATCACGCAAAGTGTTGAAAAGTTGTGCTAGTTTCATTTATAGAAATAGAAGACGACTAACTCGAGACCAAGTTATCAACGGCTCTCACAATACATGAGTTACATGCAGAGATGTATAAAGCATAAGTAATCCACCACAACAATAACGTAACTTTGGAACAGCATATTTGATTGAAGACGAGAGTCTGCGATTAATGTAGAGTAGTATGATATATCACACATCTTCGTTAATGCTATTACCCATTACTTGCGGTCGAAAGGAAACAAACCTGGCGTACCCAAACGTCATGCAACCATGAGAACTGTCCCACTGCCAAATATCTTGATAATGTTTTGTTTGAATCTATAAACACATAGAAAGTGTCTGTTCATTCATACACGGTACATAAAATATTGAGGCTCGAAATCTTACAGCATTTCGCCATCGGTACGGAACTTTCTGCACTGGTGAAACACTGATCATTTGGGCCGTTTAGTTTCAAATTGTTTCTCCACAGCATTTCGTTCGGCAACAAAGGTGAGTATTTTGAACTGTTCACGGTAACCTCGAACGTAAATGTACGGCTGTCAGTCTCCAGGAAAATGGGATTGGAGAATAGTTCGTGAGACCAGGCAGTTGGAGCTCACGATCTCAACTGTTGGAGAGAATAACACGTCATATCGTTACTGTTAAATTTGATGATCAATTCATTCTCAGAAAGTACTTTCTCAAGGTATACAGATTGATATACTCAGTGTCCATTTAGGTATTGAGATGATTGAATGATATTTATAGCAATAAATGTTCGCTAACTTACTTGAGTTACTTCATCTCTGTTGTCCGTGTATGAGTTGCGCATACGAATAATTGTTTCTAAAGTGAATTCGCAGTTAAAATTAACCGGTGGATTTGTAACACTCATAATACTTATAACAATAACGTTCAAACGTATATAGCTGAAAGTAGATATGAGATGCACACAGGACTGAGTGCAATCAGAGCGGGGATATGATTGTCTTCAAATATTTAGACACTAATGAAAAAATGATAGCACATATTAAAAGGAACATTGAACCTGCGGAATTCGTAACACAGTGTGAAAAGATATTTTAATGTATGACGTGACACCGTTCATAGAATGGCAGTCGATATTAGTGCACTGTTACTGGTCCATAAGGTGTCTTTATCGAAACTGTTACTTACTTATGAATTCACTGGAACCGAAGTTCAAAATGCCAGTTATCACAATCAAGAAAATGGATGCGTTCATTTCCCTCCACTGAAATTTAACCAATTTCGCAACGAAGTTTGATGGCAATTGAAATTCTCCAGCAAGGTTGCTGATTAAATAGTCATGGACGAACCAATCAAATCTGCCTTTCTGTATGCTTAGGGTTTAACATGGACCTGATCCAATGGTAGTACGGTATTCAACTGTGGCATAATAAATAATACCACAACGTTTGTTTGTGAACGACATTACTGATATACTACTGACTAACTCTGTTTCAGTATATTCCTCATTGGGATGAATTTATCCACCATTGCCGTCTTGGTTGATGGACTAGGGCGCACTTATATCTTTGATGTTTCGTTTCCTCATTTCAATACTGACATCTTCTCATTCAGTTCTGCCAGAAAATAAAAGTTAACTGAACTTGCATGTCCGAATCTCATTTGTCTAGCAGGCATTCCCCGTTTTTCCTTCTCACTGAGCAGCATCCAGCTGCGTCAGTTACATATTCCAGCATCATGGAGTCGTGTTGTTCGCAGTCAGATGAAGAATGATAGATTAGTCGGACACTATTCCGTTACCTTGTACTTCCACATATTAGTTCATTCCAATGTTTGGAAGAAGTATGCACTAGTTTACTAACTTAAACAGAGACGTGAAAACTGGTTTCGTTTATTGTTTGGAATTCGTCTAGCAGATGGCAGATATGTCGAATCAGACGATCAGTACCTATCGCAAGATGGACCATTCCACACTTTCGACTTTTCAGAGTCGCATGTAGAACCACCTGTATTGTCTCTGGTATGGCTTTCATGTGCGCACTTCTCAGAGAGCGTTTAAAATTAGGTTTGCACGCCATACGTTCAAAATGTCACCACGAGACGCGAAATTCTTCTACGCTTCTCTTAAAACGTAACCATGCGACTGCAGTCTGAATATCTGCAAGTTGCCAAATATCAAGCACCACTAGATAACACGCAGAATGTTATGGGCCTACGAGTAACCAAGACGTGTCAACATCACAAGACTTGTGCCGTCTTATATCTAAATATCCTTGTTAAAACATTATACGCAAAGAACTATCATACAACTCACAATCACCTTTATCTTGAACACCAACAAAATAAATGCACCATTTTGCATATCAATGAATGCGCAGTTCCGAAACAACTCACTGCCTTGAGACAACAACTTTGTAACAGCCGGTGAATTACATTTCAGAATGACAAGCTCCAATCAACTGCGAACAACGCACGCTCCCCGAGTCAAGTGTAGTTTCCACTTTTAACACAGGTTGCGAGTAATACAAGTAGTCTATCAGGTTATCACTGTCTGCTGTTTAATCAGCGTTTTAGTAGTGGGTAACATGTTTACTCAAGTGTTGGATGTCCAAAACGACAAGAAATAAACGCTACCCGCATATTCGAAAGTGGAACTCAAAGTGATCGATTACAGAACAAACCTTCACCGTGGGCCACACCATTCACATTGGCAAGTTGTTTGGTGTGTTAGATGAAAACAATCGATATTGCCTGTTAACCTGCTGATTTCGGGTAATGGAGAGGAACCACTCAGTTTTGCATACAATTTGTAGCGCATCTGAGTAATCATTTCAGCTTGAACTGTAACCTTCAGTCTATAACCCTATTACTTCCCCTAAACAGTTGTTGCCTTATGCATACATGCATTCATGTGCTTTGGCCATCTGCAAGCAGAATGCAGAAATGAATCGAATCGACTGGCATTCGGCAGCATATAACGTTGTTTTCATAATGAATTATCCGAACAGAACCTTGTGTGAATTCTTTGTGATGTTGTCAAGAAAATATATATGACATTTAGTGGTTGACGCAGAACGCAGTTACGGCTGATTAAAGGATAATTTTGCACTTTATGAAAATGCCGCATTAAAGTTCAACAGGTAATTGTTCCATGTCTTTCATCGGGATTCATTCGTATCACCATTTATTTTAAAACATACATCCAAAACTTCAAGTGGCTAGTGAATGCTGGGGTAACCAAAAGTAACCTAATAAAAATAAGAACTTATCGAACCATTTTGTCGGTTCACCTAGCGGACCAGCAAAGCAACATCCTTTACACCTAGAAAATAACTCTTACTCACTGAATGCAGATGTACTATGATGTATTTTACAGTTAATTAATTTTGGTATGAAATATACACCCGAAATATGATAGTCATACATGGGAACGTTGTCAAACTTGTCAGACGCTAAAATATTCGCAGAAATGATTTGGTTCAGTTTCATTACTCATGGTACCTTTTAGTTTTGGCGCGTTAGCAAAACTTAGGTACTGATTTGCGCTAGAGGGTTTCAAGTGGTGTAATTAAAACATCACTCATAATCGACTGTAGATTCTGCACTCCATGACTGTTGGTCATTCGGTTTGTTTTCACAAGTTAATGACGGCTACTCAACTGCGGGCATTTTTGTCTATTGGCAATTCCAAATTTATCAACTGAATTTTAGAGGTGAAACTATTAAGCAAAATTAATCTGCTTGAGTAACAGGATGCGTTACATAGTGTATGAGCGATTTGCTTGCAGCCTCATAGACTCACCGTGTTAGCGACAGTGAACAGGTTTCTGTCGAAATGATCTGGAAAGCATAGCATTTTGTGCATCGAACGCCTGGAGGCTGGAAGGGACGGTTCCCGCTTAGAAGCCTTCCTCTGAATATCCTCCAGAGCACTTACGTCTTCATTCCAGTGCACTGCAAATGTTTGAATGGTGGAGTTCAACAGTGTAGCCACTGTGATGCAGGTGTGTGAGAAGGTGTAGATCTGGAAACTCTGGAGTACCTCATTGTACGTCGTTACCCAGCTATCGTTCTTCTTCACAAGCACCACACTTCGAATAGTATGGCAGAAGTCCCAAGTGATGAAAGTACATTGGCCACGCTACTGATGTTGGAGGGGCCACAGTAGCGCCGTCGACGTGGTACGTCCTATTGCTATAATGATAAATATGTATAGTCTTCGACTTCGACGTGTTTAGAGACTGTCGATTTTGCACCGTCCACAGATGTGGGCCATTTATGTCTCTCCGGTAGCCTACTACGTTGGACACAAAGTCCTACCCCTCCATATGAAAGCCTAGGCGGCTGTAGAGGAGTTGGTAATAGCCGAAACTTAGTGAACCCGGGCTAAAAATTATGATGGTACCAGTATGAAGTTGTGCTCGATAACATTTGTGGCGTTCGGTGACCTTCACAGATTGTCGTTGAATATAACAATGTGTGTGACGAGCATGATGTTATACGGAACACAACCACACTTCACTGCATCTGTCCAGCCACATTTATTAAACGCATTCGTAAAACTCAAAAATACAGCGTCTTCCGGGAGGTTTTCTCCAACAAGTTTCATTCACGAATCATTTACAATTAACGCGTTGGGCGTGCGCCAATGACTATCTATGAAGCCGTGTTGTTCTGATAACAGAAGTGAGTTAGAAGAACGTGTAGCGAACATGCTTGTTTTCAGTGACTCATCCTCAGGCTAAACGTAACACATTTATATGGGTTAATCTTGTGAGAAAATATGAAGTAATGAATCGAGCGGATTGTTATCAGTTTCAGAAAGTTCACGTCGATTGTACAAATTATTGATGGCTGTTACGACAGCGGTCATGATTACGTAATCTGTTCGGTCCGAACGTGGACATCTGGCCATGGAAGATTCAGTGTTTTGACGAAGTGTTTTTGAATACATAGTGGGGAAGAGAGCAAGCGGATAGCTATTGCTTCTGCGATTGACACCAGGCGCTCGTTGACCCGTTTTGGTTGTAATCCATGAGCGCGATAGATAAAACGAAATGATTCGTTGGGATCGATTGCGTGGTTGGATTCCATTAGGTGCGCAGCGATGGAAGACAAGCAAGATTTTACCAAGCACTAAGTTAGCCACACCGGATGGTGCTCCCGAATGCGTTCAGACAATCACCGTGTCGTGCGGCCTACGTAGCTCGTTTTACAGGAAAAAGCGAAATGGTATACACAGTAAGAGGCAGCATGAACAGGCAATGTATCTTTCAACTGTGGGCGCAAAATCGGTGTGTAATTAAACTGAACACGCAGTTTCGTTGCAAAATAGGTCTTGTTTGGAGCTATGCTAAGTTTGTTGCTTATAATATCTGGAGCATTATCGTCCGTAAAAGGTAATGAAATATAAACAGACTTTTTCTTTACAGTGTGTCGATTGTTCAGTCTGTGCTATTTGACATATGTCTGTGAACAAATTGTTCGGGATAACCACTTTCAACTAGTACTTTAAATATGAATTGTCTTTCTTCCTCTAGAGTGTCACTAGAGCACATTTTCTTAGCCCTGTCGATCATACATCGGATAAGAGTAATTTTCTGTCTAAATGATATAAAACTATAAAAGTTCGTATACTGTTCGGTCCACGTTAATTTACGGTGTACTTTCCTTTGTATCGTCCGATCTGGGCGATGGGATAGGAAGACATCTAAGAACGAAATAACTTCGGGTGACTCAGGCTCCATGGTGAAATGGATATTCCTATGGGCTAAGTTGAACTGTTCCAATATTTCTTCGGAGCTTATTGTTTCATCAGTTACGCAAATTATATCATCTACATATCGTTTGTAAAGAGTAAACGAGTTAATCGTGGTCGGTAGCGGGCCACTTTCAACCTTTTCCATAAAAATATCGGCTAGTAATGGTCCTAATGGTGACCCCATTGCTACCCCGTCCATTTGCCGATATAGTCTACCGGAAAATTGGAACTGAGCATTATAGGTACAACAGTATAACAACCTTTTCCCATGTTTTCCCACGTTCGTGGAATTGTTCCGAAGATAATCGCCTAGAAACTCAATCGTCTCTCCGAGCGGGATATTAGTGAATAGGGATGTTACATTAAGTGAGAATATTTTTTTCCTGACACGTTTAGCATGTTTAAGGTTTCAACGAATTCGAAAGAATCACTCAGACTGTGGACCGCTGTCTCCATACAGGCTCTAACATCCCAGCTAGCCATTTTGCAGTTGCACGGTATTGGAAATTACTCACGTCTAAGATCGGTCGTAAGGGTATTCCACTTTTGTGAACCTTAGGCAAGCCGTAAAATCTAGGGATAACAGTGCCTACTGGTCTGACTCTCAAAAACGCACTGGAATCGATAAATCCCGTTTGTTTCAAACAACACAACGATTTTGTTAGAGCCTTCTCTATAGCTATCGTTTTATCCCTCTCGTTGTCTATACTTACAAATGTGGTTGTATCTTTCAGCAACGAGTTAATTTTACTCAAGTTCAAAATATACGAATGTGTTGATGTGTTCACAGCGGATTGAATAGCACAACGCAACACTAGATATTGCCTTGTTAAAGTGAAACTGGATGCCGCTTTTAGCAACTGCCCAAGTCACATGTCTTATATATCGCATTATAAACGCTTTACAGTAGTGTAGAGTAGGTTTGCTCCCTCATTTTGAAACAGTCGCTTTGGTAGACGACATTTTACTGAGACCATGTCAACTGTACAAAAGACAGCTGAGAAGTTGCTGTCTAGCTGGATATGTTATTTTATTATTATATTATATTACATGTAATTAAAGAGTGGTTTCTACGGTACATAACATCAGTATTAGCCAGCAGAAATGAATAGAAGTCCGACAGAACTTTCGGAAAAGGTGACCTGAAATAAGAGTAAATTGGCCTTAAAATCACTACACATTTCACTTCAGAATTGGATGTAAGCCCGATTAAAATAAATGTTTAGCTGGTTTATTGAACTCTGTGATTTTGACCTAGCCGATAAGCTCCTCATTGGAAGATTATTTATTGGATGGAATAGGACACTTACTGGGAATCGTGAGGATGTGAACGGGCAGTCTAAGAAATATACAAGCAAAGTTGCGTTTGAAACATTACGTATGATCTATCTCGCAACGTTTTTAGTTATGATAGTATGTGGGGTTTTTTAAAATGATTTTCGTATACTTCTGTATAGAGTTATTGGGAAGTTGAATATTTGGTGTTCATTATCCTAGGCGCTTTCCACGCACACAATTTTACGCAACTCAACCAACATTGGAAGATGACTTCAGTGAATTTCAAATTCGCAGTTGCAAAATTTACACCATGAGTATCTGACTATCTTAGTATAATGAAGCTAAATTTGTTTGAAACATCCAGCTATACACTCCAATACTACTGGTTTTCGCGCAATCCGCTCCAAATATATCTAAAAAGTAGGTTTTCAATCCTATTCTATCGGGTCCGTTTAAAGCAAGATAAGGTGACATTTTGATGCATTCAACAAGTTTGCGGCCTCAAACTATCAGTCTCTTTTTCATTAGGTTAGCTCAAGCAGGGCCTCAGTTACAAGTGCTTAACAGAAACTTATTAGCCAAAATTGATGTTGAGGCAGCTACCCTTGGGAGGACATATGATTAAGTAACAACCTAACACACATTTGGCTGACTTGATTAAGTCTGTTTTGTGTAGGCCAAATGTCAGCGTGTTATTTCCACTCCACCAACCGAACAAACATTACAGGTTCTAATAAAGAGAATGCTCCTGTGAGATGACCTTCACTGTGGGAAGATGAATAGGAACAATCTGAAAACGATAGATTCCAGTGTGATAGTTCAACTAGCTTTGGGCGTATATCGCTGTTGTTTAGGTGAAACAGTTGTTTGTCTGAGTTATTTCAATGGCTAAGCGCTATGTGATGGGTGCGCGCTTTCTTGGGCAGATAACCTGTGTCAGTGAAAATGACTGTGGTTTACTGGAAGTGTGAATGGCACCTATTTTTGAATCGAGTGGAGATGAAATTTTGCTGTTGATAGAATGACGGTAGTTGTTTTTTAATCTATTAAATGTGCAAATTGCACAAATGCAACTCAACCGCAAAAACCTTTACTTCAACGCTGCTGCTGTCAGCACACGGTGCATATGCTAGCCTGCACATCTCGAAAATCCCATTGAGTCCCCATCACGAAAATTATCCTATACTCGAGTAATATTTTACAGTTTCCATTGAAACACTCAGAGTTTCCAGTGTGAATCTGCGGAACCCCAGGGAATCATCTCGGAGACCATTCCGGAAGACGTGCACGACGCATTCTTATGGAACGAATCACGTCCAACATGCTTGGTTTCAACCACGATTACGAGAGTTGACAATATCTTTCACCTGTGTAATAATACTGATGCTCGTAGTTGCAAATGCACTAGTTGCACAACCGCACTGTTTTATAGGGAAACATTCACGGTGCACTTGGTCTAGTCAGCGTCTACGCTACGTCGAATGATAAACAACCCTATTACTTCCTCTAAATACTTGTTGCCGTGTGCACAGATGTATCCATTCGCTTTGGTCTTCCAAAACCAGCATATTGAAATGAATTCAATCGGTTAGCATTCGGCAGCAAATAACGTTGTTTTCATAATGAATCGTCGGAACAGAACCTGGTATGAATTCTTCATGATGTTGTCAAAAAAAAAACGTCGCATTTAGTGGTCGCCGCAGAATGCAGTTACAATTGAGTGGATAATAATTTTGCGTTCTGTGGAAATACGGCATCAAAATTCAACAGGTAATTGTTCCGTCTTTCACCGAGATCCATTAGTAGTACCCTTCATTTTAAAACATACTACCAAACCTTCCAGTCACTAGTGAATGCTAGCACAACAAAACGTTATCTACTAGAAATAAGAACTCATTGAAACATTTTGTCTGTTCGCCCTCCGGAACAGTAAAGAAACATGAATTGCATCTAGAAACGGATTAACTTTTATTCACTGGAAACAGGCATTATGACGTATTCTATAATTAAGTAATTTTGATGAAACATGTACACCCGAAATGTGATAGTCACACGTGACAACGTTGTCAAACTTGTCAGACGATAAGGTGTTCACAGAAAGGGTTTGGTTAAGTTTTACTGCTCATGGTAACTTTTGGTTTTGGCTTGTTAGCAAATCCAAGGTATTGATCAGCGTTAAGGAATTTCAAGTGGTGTAATTGAAACATCACTCAAAATTGACTGCAGAATTTTCACTCCCATGTCTGTTAGTTATTTGGTTTGTGTTTAAAATTTCATCATAGCTATTCAACTGCGGGCATTTTTATCTGCTGGCAATTCCAACTTTATCAACGACAATTTAGAGGTGGAACTATTCAGCAAAACTAATCTACCAGAGTAACAGGATGTTAATTGATGTCGGAACGGTTCGCTTGCAGCTTTATAAACCCGACATTGATCATGCTTCTGTCGGGTTACTCTGGAAACATAATATTTTGTGTCGAACGCTTGAAAGCTGAAGGAGACGGTTCCCTCTCTATAGGATTAACTCTATGTTATAAGAGAGGCAGACCTTCAGTCCACTTGGAAGCCTCCCTTCTAATCTCTTCCAGAGCGCTTTTGTCTTCATTGCAGTGAACTGTATATGCTTGAATGATGGATTTCAGCAGTGTTGCCATTGTGATACCGATGTGTGCGAAGGTGTAGATCTGAAAACTCTGGAGTACCTCACTGTACGTCGTTACCCTGCATTTTTCCTTCACCACCAGCACAATTCAAGTAGTATGACAGAAGCCCCAAATGTTGAAAGTACATTTGTCACGCTACTGAGGGTGGGGAATAAAGTAGCGTGGTTGATTCGGTGCGTCCTAGTGTTGTAGTGAAAGATATGCGCAGCCTTTTACTTGGACGTATTTGAAAACAGTCGATCTTGCACGGACCATAGATGAAGGAAATTTATGTTCTTTTGAAAGTCTTCTGCGTCACCCTCTTCGCAAAATGGTCCCACTCTTAGGTATGAACGCGCACGCGGCTGTAGAGGAGGTAGTAACAGCTGAATCGCAGTAGACCAGGGTTAGGTATAATGGTGGTAACAGTACGGAGTCATGCTTCATGGCATTTGTGGCATTCTGTAGCCTCGGTAGATCGCCGTTGAATATGACGAGGTTTTTGATGAGCGCGATATTATGTGGACCACAACCACACTTCGCTGCATCAGTCCAATCATCTTTTATCAAATGCACTCGTAAAATCCAAGAGATACCGTATCTTGTGACTCTGATGTTAGTTAGATGCGTGTTGAAACAAAGGATCCAGCGGTTCTGCCAGCTCATCCGCCCATTGTTTGTACATGAGTGGGGCAGCCCATCAGCGCGCAGCAGAAATGAGATGGCGTGTTGGTTGACCGAAAAGAGAATAGGAGGTAAGCCGGAAGAGAGAACAGAAAAGGAGGCTGCAGTGTAAGGTTCTGTCTCAGGTGAGTTCCTGAAGATGCATATTGAGCACACGTTATCTCTTCTCAATGAACCAATGATGTGGAATGCTATGCCTGCCCCACTATAACTAGTCGGCCATTTCCCACGACAGACTGACCATGAAGGTCTACTTCACAGTCGGTTATTTCTGGCTTTATCACTGTTTCCACCCAAATTGTAGTTGTATGTTTCTTTGAATCGACGACCTGTTACAATCCCTTCACTTCGTTTTTCATAGTAGGAGCACCAGTGCACGTACACCAGCATCCGGATATTTATACCGACTTATCTTTATCTAGGATAGTGTCAGCCATCAGATGAGCAGCGGATAATTCCTGGCTTAGGCCGACCCCATTGAGATCGGCTATGCCGGGGTTATCGACCCTGTGGAATGTGTGGTGTTATTAATGACCAACAGTATCCTTGTCATATTGACCGTACTTGTTGTTTTATGAGGTAATTCGTTGACAGCAAAATATCTGAAATTTCATTGTGTTATTCAATCTGCTGTGCATACATCAACATATTCGTATAATTTTATGGGGGATCTCAACATAGAATGCAACTTTTTCCCAAATGTACCAACTCATGATGTAGGGTTAATTCAGTGATCTTGAATCCTCCAAATTTTCGATGTCTACAACATCCGTTGCCTAAGTCGATAATAAGCCATCTCTCGAACAATATTGAAACACGCTTGGTTCCATTCTTTTTGATTCACAGTTACGAATGGAGTGTTGTTGCAATTCCATACAGTTCGACCCTCCCACAGACAAAAGGTGTCTGTTGTATAGATGTGTTATTTGGCTGGGCGTACAGATGTTCGCTAATGAATTTGCAAATCATTTGGCTGTAAATATTTCACGTCAGCTCAGATAAATGAATTTGCCAAGCGTAGGATCGATTACAGCGTATATGACTGCGCACAATTCACTGGTCAAGGACTATCACTATTAATGTTCATCGTGGAAATTAGGTTGAGTAGATTCATTCTCTCATTTTGAAACAGACGCTTTGGTAGACGATGCTTTACTGGGACCAGACCAACCACACAAAAACAACAAATAAGTTGCCACCCAATTAAAATATAATTAGAGAGAAGTGTCTGAAAAGAACACGAATATTAGCCGGCAAAAAAAGAAACAAGCCCGACAGAATTTTCGGAAATGGGTTATTTGAAATAAGAGTAAAATAGCCTAAAATCTACTATACATTCCATCTTAAATTCGAAAGTAATTCCATAATAAATAATTGTTCAACCAATTTAATAAACTCCGTGATGTTGACCTGACCGACGAGCTCCTAGTCGAGAGGTTATCTATCGTATGGCACAAGACAATTACTGGGAATCGTAAATGTATGAATGAACATTCTAAGGAATATATACACAAGGTTGCGTTTAAACCATTATATATGATCCGTCTCGTAAATTCTCCAGTTATGATAGTATGTGGAGCTTGTTGAACTGATTTTCGTAGTCTTCTGCAGACAATCATTATCTTAGGTAATTTCCATGCCCGCAATTTTACACCACCCATGCTAGGCACTCCACATTGCAGGATGACTTCAGTGAATTTCAAATTCACAGTTGCGACTTCTACCCCATATGTATCTGACTATCTCAGAATAATGGAACTATATTTTCTTGAACCGTCCGGTTACAAAATTAGACATTGCTGGTTTTACTGATGAGTAGTCAGGGATTTCGTTAACTGGTTTTCGAGCATTCCGTCTCAAATATATGTAAGCTGGTAGGTTTCAAATCCTTTTCTACCGAACACGTCTTACATTAAGTTGAGATAAGTTCTTAATGCATTGAACCCACCAATCGCATATTCGTACAACAAGTTTGCCGCATCAAGCTACCAGTCTCTATTACATCAGGTTAGTTTGAACGAAGCGGCGGCTACAAGTGCCTCGCACGAACCTACCAACGAAACAATCTTCTCCCGTAACAATGTTGAACAGAGAATTCACGAACAGTTTATTGCCCAATGTATCTCTCGAACATATTTCGCTGCATCTCGTCAAGTATATACATTCCCAGTGCCCATTGCATTATTCTATACAATCCCATAGACTGCACTATGTACCTGATGAGATGCAACGAAATGTGTTCCAGAGATATGTTGTGTAAAACACTGTTTCCAACTTCTCTGTTCAAGAAACTATTGGCTAAATTTAGCGTTAGAGCAGCCACCTTTAAGAGCACATATGATTAAGTAGCACCCTATCGAGCATGTGGCCGAATTGACTGAGTCTGTTTTGTGTAGGCCAGATGTCGGCGTATCATTTTCACTCCATTAACCGAGCAAACATTAGAGGCTCTAATAAAGAGAACGATTTTTATAAAACTACCTTAGCTGTGTGGAGATGATTAGAAACAATCTGAGAACAGTAAGTTTTATTGTGTTAATTTGACTAGCTTAGGCGTGGATCCCTGTTGTTGAGACGAAACAGTCGTTTGTCTGAGTTATTTCAATGACTAAGCGACACGTAACTAATGTGCACATCCCGGTGGTCACTTTGGGCAGAAAACCTGTGGCGGTAAAACGGGCTGTAGTTTACTGAAAATGTGAATAGCACAAATGAGCTCCAACATGCATGGCTTTAATGATGGTTACAAAAATTTACAATCCCCTCTGTTTGTGTAATCATATTGATGCTTGTAGTTGCAGATGAACTGGTTAACCGACCGCAGTGTTCTATGGGGAAAAACACTGACGGTGCGTCTTGTCTAGTACGCAAGTATGCTACGTCAAATGGGAATAAATAATACATCCTATCACGTTCATTCCAACGTCTAATCATGATGCCAAAGTATTCACGTTTTGGTATAAAACTTTCGCCGAGGATGTTTTTGGTTAACATGGTACTAAGGTTACTGCGATTGTGATTCATAACGTAAGTCGCTGCGAGGTTTACTGACCAAAACTGATAATGTGAAAGACGGAATTTTATGATCATAAATGAATGGGACTATGATTTTGGAACGAACAACGAGAGTCCGTCCCTAGATTACGACAAGCAGGTTGACACAAACCCCATTTGTAATACATAAAGTAACATGAATTTTTGATTAGCAATCCATCCGGTTCATCCTGTTTGGAATAACTAACGTGAACTCGAGCCGATTTTTCGAGTGTTCCTGTGCCGGTTGACAAGAACTTGGTTCTGAATAAATAAATTAGCCTGAATTTTGGACTGTGAAGCAGTTCAGTTTTATAGTATTTGGAATAACTAAAGCGAAATCGAAGCGGTTGTTTGTGCACGTGTTGCAAACACGTGCATACTCACACACAAAGTATAATGCACTTGTTTTGCCAATATCATGCAAGGTCATTCAACTTGGTAAACTAATCAAACAGGTCGAAACAAATGTCGCGTTAGGTCTCAAAGCTCAATGCTAATGAGTATCCCTTTTTGATACCACACGAGAAATACTCACACAATCGTGAGTTAACCAAACCTGAAACAATGAAATACGGATGCGCACTTCGTCACAACAGGCGTCTTATTTAATGGATTGCCGCCAGAATAATCTCGTTCTGGCCATGATATATCCAGAAAATCCACATTTTGTGAAAGTTTCTGAAAACGTTCTGAGAGTGAAATTAATGTTCACTAATAAGCACGCAGTTCATTTATGATTGACCATCTTGTTTGATTATAATAATCACCCACAACTAAAACATTTCTGCTTATCATGCGTTAGGTGTGGCATTACATTCTAGCACTGGATGTGAACAAAGAAACCGCTGATCATAGTTTATGATTAGGTTTACTCAGCTTGAACATTCAGCAGTGTCTGGAAGTTGCAGCATATTTAACCTCCTCCAAAATTATCCTGATCAAAAACGACATCCACTCTAATAAAGAGCGGTAGGACCGGGCACTCTGCACCATATCTCTCACTACATTCGCGCGCGCCAATGTGTGTACATCAAGTTGATTGTAGTGAATTGTACACACCATGACTCATCACTTACGTGATACCCTATCTGATAAGGGCTAACATATCTGAAACTATCTGACTTAGTTTACACTTCGCTCGCATCAATGCTCTACTGACCACAAAATTATGCTGGCGCATTACTGTGACATACTGCCGCTTGTCGTGGACGCGAACGCATTTATCTGTGCATCGAGTGTCGTGGAATCACCTTCGTTACCGAACGGGAAGGAAAAACTGAATAACACATGCAACTAGTTCGCTTACACAATGTGGGTGGAACTATGGATAGAATGAAACTGAAGCCATCGTAATAATTCTCGAGGTGCAAAGTTTCTACACAACGTTGTACGGCCGATACCTTTCTTTCTTGATGGATCACGAACCGCTTCTCGCAGCGTTCGTCTCAAATAAGAGAATTTTATTCCACACGGACAGTCGCTCGCAACGATGAACGAAACAATACCGTTCCACAACCTGCTCACCTAAAGCTAACGGTTTGTTCAGACTCACTAGATCCACGGTGCCCAACTTCGAGGATCCGGTTATCACAGCGACCAACATCGAGCATGATGTACATCGCATCCTCATTGGTGCTGTTCGAGCAATCCCAGTAACATTGAAAGCGATCAAGTAGACAACCAAGCTAGACCAATATCACATACTTTGCTAAAAAACACAAATAAATTTTTGATTGAGGTCGGGGTATGAAGACTGCTACATCTATCAGATCGAAAACCTTCGAGAGTATGTATTAATCAAGTGTGAGTGTACATGATATTGCTGCACTTGGAATTTTCTCCTCACTTGGAACGCGTGCGTTACAGTTAGCGATCAGTTGGTGCCATTTGATAAACGTGTACTTCAAACCAATCTGCTCTGATTACGCGTGATCATCGACTGGAATTAAAGCATATTTATCATGATGTGAGACATTATAAAGTCCTTGTCGGTCTGCCAATTGCATGCGTGGCTGATGTGATAAGTTAGCTATCACTGGAGAAATCTGCGCGATTTTCCAACTACTGATCAGGTTTCCTAGCCTAAATGATCGAAGACGTGCAGCTTAGAGGCGTACTTTTCCCATGGCCCCATTTAAGCCCATGCTAATCTGGCATCTCATCTGCACAACAAGATTACTTACAAGCAGATCAAGGAAGTAAAAATCCTATGAACTATCCAACAGAGCTGCAGTCGTAGCATGGTTTTGTTGAACCGTGTTAATCCTATTCGTTGAGATGGATGCGAAGTGAGGTCCTTGAAAATCGGCAATGTTTGTTTCGCTATATGCCTTGTCGAGCGCAGCATATTCAATAGAGCAGATGGAATGTAGTGGGCCAGTTCAGCACAGGCATCTAAGTAGAACGGGATCTGAATTAGCGCTATCACTTCTAATTGGAAACAGACAACCATGAACAAATTATCGGCTGAACACCGAATCATAATATATTTCCAAGAACCTGTGACCACGTACAGTAGGTGATCCGTGAGGCTAAAAGAACGGGATGAAACACAGGTTCTAACAAAGCGGGCGCACCAATTACCTAGAACGACTTGAAGGTTAAACTGACGTCAACATTAGATTGAGACAACAATGGTGTAATGTAAGTCGTCCCGGCACTGGGCACAGTGGAAAGCGTTTGATACCGGAGGTCAACAGGTTTGTCAGATGAACACAAGCGTGTTTAAACAACTTGCCCAGTCGTTATTGAATCATTGTTGTTGGAAACATGCAGTTTATTCAGTCATTCGCACGAGGTTTGATCTCTACAAGTACAACATCAAATCGTGACAGAATTATCTGCGAAGTTGCATACTAAATCATGGGTGTAAACTGGGAGCCGGCATTTGTTTCAAAACATGTAATGTCTCTTTCTGAAGATTGCATCAAAACTGACTTTGTTGCCGAACACTTTGAATTCATTGCAGCATAACAGGGATGTTGATAGCGTCTCACGTACCCGAATGGATGAGCTTTTTAATCTAAGCACTCCACGCCCATGAGTACCAGTAGCAAAATGAGTCGTTGTACACAATATTTATCAGCATAATGCTGACTTCGTTGATACCACACTATCTGATTTACTACAATTTAAGAGATGACAATAGAACTGACTTAGTTTCTACACACACGGAGAACATCTGCCAAAGTAGAATATCTATTAAAACGGACAGTAGGTGACAAGCAGGAAACGGTTCGTACAACATTACAAAGCACATTCATTTGCAAGCAGAAAAACCGAATGGTTTGGAACAGAAGAAGACGCTGAATACAGAACACGAAATAATATTTGTTCACATCTCTGCGAAACCTGCAACAACCTGAAAGATTTGTAACACTAAAGCAAAAGACCGGTTTTTCCAAACGGTAGTCCCATTTAGTATGTTCTTTCAATTGGCTACACGTAGAAGCAGTTAACGTCAAAAATAGTTGAACGACTAACGCCTAAGTCAAATCAGTTTGTACAGTGGTCTGTCACTGGAGAGAACCATTGCAGACGAATGTTCAAGGTCAACAGCTGTTGAACGCACAGGGTTGACTTGTTACACATAACAAACAGCACCTCAGGTGACTTGAGGATGACGAACTTGGAATGAGGCACCCACATGCGGAATGTCTTTGCCGAATCCACCACAAGACCAGTCTCTAGTAGATGTCTGATAGTAGAGAAAGCCGGCTAGCGCTATTTGGTTGAGTCCCGTCAGACCGCGCCACACATTAACTTCCAGAAATATTTGAAGACATGTCCCTCCAGCCTAAGAAACAGGGATCGATCAGTTCTGTCGATGTCAACGTCATCGAAGTTACAGGTGGACTGATAAATTCAATGTGGAGTTGACAACTCTCGTATCTGCGTCTAAATGTTATGAAGTGAGTGATTTGAGGTAACTGAGGAAATGCAGTGTGGTTGCGCTGTACATCCGTTGGATGACATGCGTTAGTGATCAGGTTAGAAGCGATCAATCATTTTATTTGTATTGTCACTGCATGTACAAAAGCTTCTTAGAAATCAGACTTTTCCTGTGAGTTTATTAAAGTTGACTTACTGCGAAAGTAAATAAAACACAGTGGATGACAGTTACAGACTAAAGTATCACAAGTAAATTCAAACTCTATAGCAAGTTTATTATGAGTACATTTAGTTCGTGCTCTAAGAACTGGACAACGAGGCTAGTGAGCTGTAGCCCTGGAACGTTCTTTTGCTATTGTAGTGACCGATTACGGGTCAGTTTATAAATTGGTTCGATTTATGATTTTAATGCGTTCGAATATTTTTGAATGTAACCGCTATTACGTACAGTAACTGACGAGAACATACGAAAGTTGAATAACATTCAGCAAAATCGGTCGTCTGATCTTGTTATCTAAATTCATATCTGAAATGGAATGTTCCATATCTCTAATACATTTGTGTTGGTTTACTTGAGATTTCAAGCATCCAATTTCACTCAGGCCAGAATATGCCTTTCAAATATTATAAACGCTGGTTCTATTAAATTGCCGGAGTATCAAGGTTTATGAAGAAGTGTGCCACATTTCAACAGTCAGCAGTTTTTAAGTTTATGTACCACAGCTACATGGTTATCAACTCAACAGCAGCTTCAATAATGTGATTGGAATTTTTACCTAGCGTGAACTGGTTTTGACCGGAAAATTGACAAACGCTTTCCACACGATATGGATCTCGATTCAAGCACGCACGCCGCATGAATGTAGGTCTAATGCCTACGTCCAATTTACGTTCCAGCTGCCAGTAGTCTGGATTAAACGGCTATCTCTACACTAAACCCAGTAATCAGATAAGATAAAGATGCACAATGTCACCGGGAATTGCGTTTCTGTCGGCCATATGTATTGCTCGATTAACGCCTCATTCAAACACCATTCAGTTAGGAACTACGATTTTCGTTCAACCATCAAAACAATCAACAAGCATTCCAAACCGTTATGTACGTCCATGAAGATTTTCGCTTTCTGTGTGATCAACGCTGGAACTCGCTGGGGTAGGGATTTCTCGGAAACCTGAATCCTTTTAATGTTGCTGGCTTCGTGCACGTTGCCCTTGTTTTCGATCACTAGTTAAGGAGTGGCGTTGGCCACTTATTTCAAATTCACCGTTTTGGAGATAGGAAAGATGGAACGTGTTTTCAGGCTGCCAGGGGTCTCCTCACTGAGAAGTAAACAACAGCTTTGAAGTACACTCTACAGAAGCCTAATTTCATAAACCTTGTGGACCGGAAATGTGTACATTTTAAGTGTTTCGAAAACGTTTGTATGAATTAAACGTAAGGGCGCTTCTCCCACCATAATAGTAAACAAATGAGGTGAATAAAACTCATTGCCAGTTTTATAAGGAAGCATGCTAATGCAGTCGAAACGCACAGCAACTGTACAAACTAATCGGATGATAACGTGTGTAGCAAGCTTCATTTTTGCAGTGCAACAGAAAATTAAACGTAATTACCAAGCGCAAATCTACTCACTTAAACACTCAAAGTTCTCAGAATTTGAAGACAACAAGTGTGAGCGGATGGTGTGGTACTAA
>JTDE01004733.1:32372-53694 GCA_014338405.1 Paragonimus skrjabini miyazakii | reverse complement strand
ACATCGCACAGCCCTGCATACAGTCCTACGATTTTGGTACTTCGTACAGCGATAATAAACCTGAAGGGTTATCATGAAACGATATCACTTTACCATGTCGTACTTCAAGGCATTTTTCCACCTACGGCTCGTCCCACGAACATAAATAACGCCCACCTCGTCCATGTACCTCTGAAGACACTCCTGAAAGTGTACGATTTGCGATCATCAAACATCCCCTTGAAAATAGCAAAATAATCCGTTTACAACAAATAAACAACTGGAAGTGAAATAAAAAACCAGCGGCAAAAGTTGAAAAGTACATTAAAAATAACCCCAGCATTCGTGTGATAGCACTTACACACGAAATGGACCACAACAACGGCAGAGATACTGTAATGTGCAACGGAGTGGAGGCACTGAGGAACAGCGTTTCTCTGAAGGACGAGGGCCAAGGGCAAATCTGGACTGGTAATGAAAACGGACAAGCATGAGCCAGAGGCCCAGTAAGTCATGCGCACAACTTACACAGTCGAAAACTTAAGTGGCGTGAATCACACGACAACGAACTATATTACAATACTGTAACAGGCAAGCCAGACGTTCTGGCTTCGTGTACCGGTTACAATCGTAAACCAACTTTGAGCAACGTAGAGACAATCGAAAACAAATGTGGCGCCAACAACATGGCAGCACGTTGCGTTACAATGCACCCTCTTCAAATGAACACTGTCCCCAGTGTTCCAAGGCCTACGTGAACCGGCCAGTGCTAGTGATGTCACAGAACATTGGGTGCGTGCGCAGAGGTTGCTTTGTGTGCATGCGTACGTGTACCGCCTGCGTGATTGCAACATGCTGACCCAGAAATGCCCGATCAAACCGACTTGTAGTAACCAGGTGATGGAAATGGTTTAAACATCAGTTGGTCACGTCGACAAAAGCTGACGGAAACCATTCTGGCAGGGTCGCCGATATGCGACAGGCAAGCTAGACGTTCTGGCTTCGTGCACCAGTTACAATCGTAAACCAACTTCGAGCAACGTGGAGACACTGGGGGGCAGCGTTCTTCTGAAATGACGGTTTTAACGATAGTCCTGTGAAAGGAGACAATAGAAACAAGCGTGAGCCAAAGGCCCAGTAAAACATGCACACGACTTACACAATCGAAAACAAAAGTGGCGCCAACGACACGGCAGCACAATAACGAGAAGGTGGTTTTTAATTATTGATCAGTTAAAACAAACAGATTTGAGGCCATGACGCAGATTTCGACGATTTCAATTTCTACATCAGCTACCGAGTCAGTAAAACGATTTATTACAGGAAAATAATTTTCCCGAACGCGATAGCACGGGAACTCACGTTCTACGACTATCTTTCATGAAGTCAGGAAGAATCAATATAGCGCTAGCACCAGCATATCAATATGAGATGCTTGTTGCATCAGACGGTGATTCTCTTACCTATAGTCACACAGTCTCCTAAGGTGTTTTTCCTATAAAATGGAGAGAAGCTTCGTCTTCTTCACTTCTAGAAATCCTCGCTAGTCCTGTGGTCTGATCCGGCTCTAGACGGCCTGAACTGAGTGGGGGATTTCCTCAGTGATATGGGTTAATAATTCAGACGCATGCAGTTCTGCTGAAGTTTGATCACCCAAAAGTACGGGGTAGCAACTGCGGTTGAGAATGAATGCGAGCGGGCCAACTTCCTGGGGAAGGGTGTCCCCTACTTGTGAGTGAGGTTTAGAATCAGCACACAAACCTCAATATTCAAAGTGAGCACAGAAACATACCCTGATCATGCAGAACACCAGAGTGAACCGAGTCTAAAAACCCCACTTTGGCAAAAAGAATATTAGGCCCAAATAACATGGAAATAAGTAACCCCATCTACAGTTTAACTGACGTACCAGTTCACTGCGTTTAATTATAAACGACATGAACCACTGTTTTACACGTCGAAAACAGCCATTTTTGGCATAACCAGCATTTTCAATTTCTGACTCGAGATGCGGGCTTCGTGTTGTCTACAATATACCTAAAGCTACCGAGGCATGAATGTATAACTATCAGTGGAACGATTCGAAACATTTCTGCTTGCTCCACATTGTGTTTTTGGATATCCATATATAGCACAAATCCATGCGCGATATACGAATGCACATTTGTAACTATACGTAAGCATATGTTTGTCTCATGCATTCTGCGGCATGCAGTATTCGGTTGCAAACCTTTGCTTATTGTGATAAACCGTGTGTGTGTATATACAATTGTAGTTTTGCACATACAATGCAAGGTTGCAATTGTGACACTGTGCCTGACGATTTCTGTCACGATTAAAATCCCCAAGACTTTTCTAGTCGCCATAACAAATACCGGACAAACACTCTGTTCCACATCTGAGCATTTATTATGTGGGGCACATTGTCCACCTCTATGGTAACAAAGGTAGGTTTTCCGACATGTTTTGTTCATCCTTTATAAATCTATGGCGGAGTAGGCGTCTCCAAGACCATCGCTTATAGTGATGTTTTGGTCATTGATGCCACCTTTCCTATGACACGGACCAGAGCGCTTGATTTGGGCAAATCAACTTTTCATTTACCCAGTGGTTAATCTGTTTCCAATGATTCAGAAAGACAGAACAAATAAACCGCTGACGAAATGCATTATGGAAGTCTGCAACCTACCAAACTTAGTCACTCCACGGGTCCGTGTCCATACGGTCATCACTCTGTCAAGATTTCAGTTACAAGCAACTTTCGTCTCTCGTAACAGAGGATTTGTTGCGCATATCTGGTGAATCCTAATTCAGTTTTATTATACATTCCCTTTTCGGAGCTATTGAAACCACAAGAAAAATAACCACGATGGTGGTATGATAGCAGTATTCCGTCAAATATGTGAAATATAGTGTTCGCAAATTTCAGTGGTATTTACCGATTCCGTTCGGTTTCGAAGTGAAATTAAAACCATAGGTGGACGTAGTGTATGAGGTAAGCATGCATGACGTCCTTTGCTTTGCCTCGATAAACGACTAGCTCGGTTAGTTGGTAAAACATGTTTCTAGCTGAATTTTTGAAACTACTTTGCCTTCTCGTTTCATTACAATGTTCGCAAAGTGAGCATTGTAGTGGGCTTTCAAGTGGCTAATCACGGGGTTTCTAACCGGCTTTCTAAGTCTATATTGTGTTTTACAAACCCATTTGAAAACGGGATTGAAAACCCCGGCTAAAAGTGGTTATTAGCTCGATTATACTCAATATTGTGCCACGGGGATAGTGATAAATGACATTTGCAAGGTAGTGTATGGAGATAAGAAGGCCAGCTTGGGTGTCACGGGTTGCGACATTTCAGTTATAACGACAACGAAATCAGGCGCACAGGGATTCGAGACTCACGGGATGATAAAAAAGCCATTTTTTCGTGTAAACAGGCATGCCTTTCAAACGTTTTACTGGGTCTATATAAGACCATTGATAGAGTATGTTAATCAAGTCGTATCCAGCGGTTTGAAAAAGGAAGAACTCACCAATGAACGTGTCCAGTGAGTAGCCACCAAAACAGCCGATGGCTTGCGGCACTTCTCCTATAAGTCTGTTTTTAAAATTCTCGATCTTTATTCACTTGAGTTTCGAAGAATGCGCGGTAAATTAGAACTGATACACTGTTTCTTTAGCGCAGGGCTCGTGCAGCGAATATTTTCCCCAGTGACTGAGAACACTGGAACAGGTCAGGATAAGAGGCTCTACAAGCTGATCCCATGATCTTCCCCAGACCATAATTCCTTTCTTACAGAGTTATCGATCACTGGAACGACTTTCCACTCGAGGTTGTTAGCTGCACTTCTAGGGATCATTTCATAGTGTTATTGACTCCCACCCACTCAAGAACTTGTTAGGTTAGTATTCTACTCTGTTTTGGTAAATTAGTACTCAACTCTGTTCTGGTAGATTGATATTTTGCTCTGAACTTGTTATTTATTGTAACCCCCAAGAACGGTGATGCACACTATTTTCAGTGAATGTGTTTCAGGTCAACAGAAAACCACAAGTCAAATACAAACAAAATGACTGGATCCGGGCGACTTGAGTCTCAGAACCTGAACCAGTGAAAAAATCACCGAAATAACTGGAACTGTTGTTTTATCACACTAATTTATGTATGTTACCATACCAGCGGACTCTGTGAAGGTCTTAAGTTTACGCTACCAATTGGTTGTTTTTGCGCACGAACTGAGCTACTTACATACCATATGTTCAAGAATACATTTCAAAGCGGATTTTTATCCATTCTTCTAAGTGTGGGCAGCAAGCCTCTCCAAATTTGGGACAAAAGCGTATGCTTCTTTTGCGAATGATTTATACAAAATATTAGGTGAGGAATGGACATATTAAGAGGATAACAGATAACGATATTCAATCCCTCGTGATTGAAATAATGGGAACAAATGTCACGTAATGTTGGATTCACATATCATCACAACTTTCAGTACAACTTACGTCACCTGCCCATCGGATCCCAAGCAAACATTGGGAATAAAGCTTCCATTCTTGGTGATGATCATAAAAAATTTGAAGAAATATTTCACTTTTGAAGTTCAGGTAACAGAAGAATTTAATCTTACTCCGAAAGATACTGGATGATAAAAATATCAAACGTCGATTTCGTGCGAGTAACTACCAAAGTACTACCCGTGTAAAGCCATTCATCTGTACAATGCCCATGAGACTTGATGAGGGTTGGAATCAAATTCAGTTCAACCTCTGTGACTTTACCAGAAGAGCTTATGGGACGAACTACGTGGAAACACTGAGAGTTCAAGTGAGAGTTGAAATGCTCATTTGAGAAACAATTAACTTTCAATAACTGGTTTCGCCACTTTTTGTTAGGTGAAAAGCATACTACTTGTGTACTGAAGGAGTTACGGGAGACTTTCGTATCAAGGCATTCTTGCATGAATCGATGGCAAGGAATGTGTGGATTTATACCAGCTTGTTCTCGATGTGACATCTTAATTACGCTCCGTCTACTTTGAGCACCAACTACTGAAATAACAATAGCATCCAGACCATGCTCACTGTCAAAACGGCTACTAACAATCGACTGCCTAGGGATGGTATAAGCAGTTGGTTAATAACCCAGTCAAGGCGACAGTCTGTGAGAATTCCTCGACATTTTCTTGAGCATCCTATCACGGTCTTTATTGTGCACTTTTGGGTAACTCACAGAACACTCGTCAGAAGAAACAGCCAGAATTTCACGTAACACTGCACTTAGCTTCCCTTTTTTATACTACTTATAGGTAATAGATAGAAGGGAAGCAAAATAAAGTATTATGTGAAAGTTTACGTTTCTCCAAAAGTTCACCGTTCACGAAAACGGATAACTAAACCTCTTGTGGTCTACCTATCACAACCGTTCTATGAGAATTCTGAATGACCCCTGAGCGTCCCCGGCGGGCATTAATGTCCACTGCCTCTCATTCCACTGGTGAAATGATACTTCCACATAAAAGAGAATGTCACATTCCATTAATTGTTTTTAACGCGTGACGATCTATTCGAACGTGACTGGTTATGTGTGCTATTCCTATTGCAGCCGATGGCATTATTTTTTAAGTTTATTTAAATTGATACATGAAAACTAATCAGAATCGTATATCGTAAACGGAGAAATCGGTAAAACGTCTCCGCACTACGCATCTTACGTTACTTTACTTGCGTGTTTGAGAGGTATTAGAGCAGTGATGAAATTGGAAGGGTGAAAAACATTCGTTCTAAAAATTAATGGTACTTGAAACAGTTACTCCCCTGTATTATCTTATTGTGCCTTTCACCTGCCTTCTATATTTAGCGGAGTACTTTCTCGTTGACTAACATGTGCGTTGAACCGGTAAAATGATGCCACACCACGACCTCCTAAGAGTAATTAACAATGCACTAGCGATTTTCTTACCGATGATGATTCTCGCCAGCGGTGTGGATGTCATGGAGAATGTTACCCACCTGCTTCCAAATAATGTTGTTTGCCAGCACCTTGGTGATGAGCGTTCCAAAGATACTGCATGTGTAATTCCCAAGAAAAGTCATCCCGATAAAGTTTAGATAATTCATCTGAATATAAACAGCGGGCAGAATGATAAACTACTGGAGTATTCTTTAACTTGGTGTTCTCCAGTTCAGCACTGAGCAACTGATGGTCTCCACAATGTCCACAAGAAATTTGACGAGATCATCCGTAGACTCTTATAACAAAGAAGCAGATGTTTGATATTCCGGAGCCTTTATATCCAGCCATAGCCCGTGAATTTCCCACACAATCAAACGACTGTATTGTACATGACACTCGTAAATTGTTGTTATGAGAGTGATGAGTAAGCAACTTCTGCATCAGTGCTAACATTTGGAAGCGGTGGGCAGTTGCTTGGGTTGTGTGAGAATGAGCTGTGACCATCACCACTTAAATGCTATGAGCATGACTAACCTGCATGCAATTGGAGCGTATATTTGCGTGACATTGTTTTGGGGTGGGCTTGTGCCAGAGGAAAAAATGGTTATGCAAACCTAAACGGGTGGTGGGAAGGTAGTTGACATCATTTTCGTACATCGTCTGACTGCGATGTAGGTGAAATCCACCAACACAGTTTTAAAAAACATGTTTATGGTACAGTATGCAAAAGCTCGCCTCTTTCGTTCTTTATAGAATTCCATGGACACAATCATATCTGATGATAGCAAGTCCGAAAGGTCATGCAGTAGGCTTTTGCATCTGTTGAATAGCTCACAGTCATTTTTGACGGTTATGCAAATAGAATTGATAACTAACTGTTGTACGAAGTAGCTTCACGTAGTATGTCTTATAGTCGTTACAGGTAATCTGATGTTTTGCATTGTCGGCCGCAGCGCCAAAGAATAAACAATAAATTTATCACTCCACGCCAGATCATATGCATATATATATGTTCATATCATATCCATATAAAGAACTTCAAAAGGCGATACGCCAGTATGGTGCTCTGGATGTACACATGCAAGAAAGTCAAGGTCCGTTCCAAACAAATATCTGCTAACAGGGAACACAACATAGACACCCTGGATACTGTAATTCTCACATGAAAAATAAGATGAGTGGTGCATTGCACGCCAAAAAGAGACGTGCGTAAGCGCAATAATGATCAAACAATCCAACTGCACACTCTATGTATTTTTATTTCCTTGGCAGTGGAACTCATACCATTCGAGTAACAACAAATTTTGGATGATGTCTCGAAATAAATTATAGATATCCTCCGGTTTTGACTGGCAACAGAATACACTGACGTTAAAAACTGGTGACAGCGTCGTTGCAAAGCAAACCAATGTTGGCCTTAACTACATACATTAGCTTTTAAACAAGCCTATTCCGTCAACACCTAAATACATGTCGACCATATGATACTCACAATGGTTAAGCAACATCCATTGAAGGAAGCTCTTTAACTAAAAATAGACGCGTTTACCATTATCTTTAGACTTGCAAACAGACAGACGAAAAGTATCCCTCAATGTCCGCAAGTCCATGAACAACAATAGATAAAGACGAAGAAGATCCCCAAATAATGTGTTCATTGAAGCGGCGGACAAGTTAGAGCAAACAACAGTTCCCCAAGTAACATACGTAGAAGCGTTATTCGCCTTCTGTAGACACACCTTAATGGTTCACAAGAAGTGTTGCGTGTATTTTCAAAACATTATCTGCATCCAAGTCAAAATCGTGTGCCGAATCTTTAAGGAGTTTACTATCCATCTGGAAGCTGTGCACAGTTTCCTGCAGTGGTTTCTCCATAGCGAAGTTTTCAGTCATAAATAGTAATTCATCAAAAGTTGTTTGCATGAGAGCGTCTGTTTTTCCCATTTTACCACCTGGATACGGTACACAATGTAGTTATGTGCATATAACTTATGGGTTTACATACCAGACGGATCAGAATTTCGTTTAAACGGCCGGCAGCGTCAGTGTTGTACTCAAGCAAGTTAGAGAGGCAAAGAAGGTTAGAGGGCGACAGAACGCGGTGTTTCAGCATCTCAACAACTTTCATTGACCTTAATTGTTCGGTAACGTTGATATAAACAGAATCGAAAGATAAGACGAATTCTAGTAAGTTTTTTATCTCAACGATGCAGTTTTGCAATATTATTGCAAACTACATCATATTCTGCCTATGAAACGAATTGGTTAAAATTCCAATTGGGACTTTAATGGACGGTTGACCGTCCTATGAGTGAGGTGGAAAGTGCACTAGAAATACTGCGCACGAGCAACACATGTGTGACGTTCCCACAGGAGGCTGCTGCGTGGTTTCTTAGACTCGCTGTCTTAGCGGAGATATAGACTTTCTTATTGGGAGGGTCAGGAAAGTACGGGACGTTTTCCGCTAGTGGATAATTACCAGTAAAACTGCTGTTGTCTACAGGAAATAGCTTTCAATTTGAGGAGCAGCCATCAAACGACAAAATGAATAAACGTCAATTATCGTATGGTTTTTTGAACAGTATCGAATAATACTTCTGTTGTTGAATGTGGCGCATGTATTTGGTTTTGGATTTCCATAGGCTGTCCTGTTATTGTTTTATAGGTGCGTGAGAAGGTGTCCACTCTTAATTAATTAATTAATTAATATCGCTAATATACAGTTTAAAACACCACGTTCCCTTGATCAAGTTCACCAGTAATGATAAAAGACATACGTCGCGAGATGTTAACATTTCGTTTACTTTCTTCAGTTACGAACGTAAAACATTGGAATACATAGAACATGCGGATAGCAACAACAATAGAAACAATCGACGATTGGGTTTACGCAAAACAAGGACTGTTATCAGTTCCAGGGCAGACAAACTGCATGAATCAACAGTTTGTGCACACATAAGATCGGACGACGAGTATTGATTAACATAGCTTTGGAGAAGGCAAGCAACTTCGGATTCCGATTACGCAACAACACATGAAATGAATTGGCAAGGTCAACAACGTGACCTGTCTCCATAACGTGTTTTGCTATTGATGAGATCGGATTTCGTCTTATCCGTTCTGTTGCCATTGCCTGTTGCGTCATGGTGCGCACCAACCACTTGGGCATATGTTCAGCCATTCTTTGTCGTAGGCACCAATCTGTTCTGCCGATATAGACATCACCGCGACTGCAAGTGAACTGATAGATTACATGTGAGACAGAACATTTCGGTGGGACACGATTATGAATAAGCTGAGCGACACACCCAGTCGTGAGTAGCAACCGTAATTCAGCCGCCGGGTATGTACGGGTTAAAGCAGACTGTAATTTTTGACTTACATCAGTTGTGATATGATCGCCTTTGAAAGGAAGGTTCAAAAAGACCTGCTTCTTAGGGACCGTACTTACGGCAGTCTTGATCAGTCTTTTCTGACTGTGAACATCGATGGATAGCCGTTTGCGAGCAACACTTTTTTAAATCTCTCCTAATCTCCTTGAAAGCAATTGACTTCGTTCATTACTAGTAATAAGGTGTTACTAAGGCAGTAACCTGGAGTGACTGTGACATACAGATCGGGCCGTTGGAGGACGGCGACCAAGATAGTATCCTCACTGCGGTATGTATTGTCACCACAATGACGAATGTATATGACATCTGGTCTGGTTGTTCTAAATGGCAGTGAAATTTACAGATATCTCCAACGAAAGGCATATCACTTACCGGGAGGACTTAGGACCCACTAAACTGTCGTATCACCAGCACATACAAAGGTGGGCGGATAACCTACTGTTGGAAGGTCGTTGACATAAAATGGGAATAGCAACGGATTCATTGTGAAGCCTTATGGCATACTGGTTGCATGGTTAAACGGTACTACGTTCTGACTAATAACTTTAACGGTGTGTACACGATAGGTTAAATGATATTTAAGCCAGTAATACAACCTGCGATAGGTGGGACAAGATTGTTAAGTTTATTTAACCATTTAATGTAATCGACATTATTAAGGCTTTTTCGAAGCCCAGAAACAACGTACTTACCAAAAAAAATTTGGCGTTAGATTTGGCCGACAGTCAACTACAAAGTGCACGTTAATTATGCGTTATTACCCACTTCTAAGCAATTATTGTCCAGTTGCCAAGAGGGATTTGATAGTTAAATGAACCTTTTGTTTGAAGTTGCCTTCTATACACTCCGTGGCCTTTGACATGATCGATAACAGAAAGATCGGCTTACAGCCGTTATTTTTCTTACATATGGGCTAGCAGATGGAAAAGCTAATACCGTGCTTCCACGGCGATGGAATACTAGTTGTTGTATGAGTGTAAGGGTTTGTGCCAGCTTGCTTTTGATTTCAGCATGGATGGAAATGTTTTTCAAGATTGTGACTTATGAATGCGTAGCAGAAATAGCTTGATGTTTTTGCTAGCTCGGATTTAACTATGGGGGAAATCCGTGGGATAATAAGAATTGGAAAATAGTGCGCAGTGTATTCTTAGTAGTTTTTCTTAACTTAGACGCGTAGTGGACGTAGTAAACTTTATACCTCGGAATTAGGGGTAGGTAATACTTGGGATATCAAGAGAGTTGATATAGGTATTGGTAGTATGATCGAAAGAACTATTCCGAAATCTCGACAGTAGTCTTTACGGATGATATGTCATAGTTCCTATAGTGGGCGTTTACGGCTACTTTATACTGAGCACGACAATACTTTCAGTACAATATATAGCGTTATCTCCTTTAACTGAACGCGCCCCAGAAAGCCATCCCTTTTAGTTAGACGTTTAGTTTGATGTTCGGGCAAAAACTATCTTTGAGCACATAGTTACAGTTAAGTTGGGTCAGAAATAGTTGTTACGGTATTAACATATCGCAAATTGTGAGTTAGATGTTTTTATGTCCTGTTGTACACGCTAATTAGCAGCCAGTTGGACTAAGACAGGTTATCCCACATTTGTCGGAAGTTGGCTGCTCTGTGGTTAAGACTGATTGACAGAGGAACGCTGTATAACGTGCGGAAGATAGCGCGGGTATTATGGTTTTCGTTTAATGGCATAAGGATTTTTATCTTGTCACGTTTGACCGGAAGATTCTGTGACCTTTTTTTTGTTATTTAGTCGGTATGTTCGGTTTTCTGCTTTTGTGTACCACGCTGTAGAGCTCAGCGACCGCAATGACGGCAGTTAACGAATGTGTAAATTTTTTTATGATTGAGCTGAAATCATTTAGAATGACAATGAGATATCCTAAAACAGTAGTAAACCGTATGGTAAATTTTTCCATCTCTTTCTGCCTTTTCACGGTATCATACGGGACACTATCAATTATACCAACGATGCCAGTGCTATGCGACGTGTGCAGAGAGTTTTAATGACAGCACGTTCAGGTATATTTCCAAAGCTGCGCCTAGTTCAGCACTAATGCACACTGCCAAGCTTTTACTTTTGTTGACCGTTTTATTGTTACAAAAAATCAGTTAATCAAGGGGAACTATCGCCTAATCAGATATTTCACGGGTCAGCTTTTCTACCACTACATTCATACTTCCCGACTTTTTGAGCCAGTGAACCCTCACAGGTCATACAGTTTGCCGCTTACAAGAAGAAGATTTGTAAGCATGCGCCTTCAGGTAGAAGTATAAAGATGTCATTGTCCTGTGGGATAGTGGTCACTTCTTCGTGAGCAGCGGGTGCTTTTTGACCACGTCGGCTCATTATGGGTCGACTGCGTTGTGTTTGGATTGCGTAGGATGCAAGAGAATACTGAAGGTAAACTTGACTACGCTTGCAAGCATGGAAAGTGAGCCAGTAATATAAATAAAGTGTTCAGACTTAGATCTATCCGTATAAAATCTTGACATAAGTTGGAAATTGTTTCTTACTGTGTGCAGTCTTCAATGGATGACGGGCAAATTGTTCTTCCCGAGGACATTGATGTTCAGCAGTCCAGGGATAAAACAAGACTCGGTGGTTCTGGACCGTGAAGGCTTAAAATAGATTTCGCTTTTATTCTTTTACATTTGCGGTTAGCTTGCTGCGACTGAAACTCCAATTGTTATTGTTGTGCTTACCAGAATATAACGCTTCCATGCATTTTAACTCTCTCACTTCGTGTATAACACAAACTTGATCAAGTGGTGGCATCTGAAGCCAAAATGTACTATTATTCTGACCTCTATAACTTCCACATGAGAATCAGGTTTTGCTCTTAATTCGGAGTTGCCAAATTCAGAAAAAAGACGTCGTTAGCGGACATTACTCGTTGTTCCCTGACCGACGAAGAGTGACAGGACTTAACCGTGTGGGTCCGTTCAGATGAGGCTCATGAAGCTAGCCAATTGTGTGATTTTCACACTTAACTTAACTGGCTGCCAGATAAATCTCTATGACAACTGACCAACCACCTCCACTGAGTAAAGCGACGAATTTTTATTTCCCAAACAATGTAGCCAGTTATAATAGCCCACAAAATCCGGAACACTGGTCGAACCTGGGATTGATTAAACCTTGTGTTCCTAATTGAGCAAGGAATGCATGAACTTGGAGTATGACTTAAAGCCTACAGTTTTCCTGGTTCAAACCTACAGATACCTGTAGTGTATCATCGCGCTGGGGTGTATCTTTCTATTACGTTTTCCGCGTTTTTATTTAGTCTGTTTGGATAACACTTAATATAAGTGAAGGGTTTTAACTGCGTTGAGCCAAGATTACGTCGATCGGCGTTTGCGTATCACGATCAGATGTTGTGAGCGGTGAGAAGCTGACTAAACTGTTTGTACTATTTGTGTTCTGAATAGCATTAGTCCTAGGAGTGTTTGATCGGTATATCAAACAATCGCATATAGGTCTGAGTGAACTTTAGAGCCTTAAATACAAGTTAGCTGAACCCCAAGGTTCCAACTGAAATGCCACAGTAACCATACAACTTTCGGGCGAAGGGTTTGCAACGAGGCTCTACTAACCTCAAATTTCGTCTGAAAATGTAAACAGCCGGGTATTTGCCTGAGCATTACCGATAACCTAACATGCAAGAATCTAAGCATAACTCAAAGTTATTAGAATACAAAAATAGCAAAAAAGTACTTTGTAAGAAATGAACCATTGGAAAGAATGTAAACATAAAATATGCCAGCCGTGCTACTCAGTGGTTCGCTAGAATGTTTCGAGTTACGACTAGATTGCTAAAATTGACGACAGAAGATCCGTGGTATGATACAACAAACAAACGGTTTGGAGCATTGTCACACTTTTCTAGCTCTGAATATCCCCTTGGATGACAATGTGGAATAGTGGATATCAGTAAGTTGAAGACAGAAGTCGCTAACTTGTCTCGTGAGAATTAATAGCAATTGTTTTCGTTGCACTCTCGAACTTTAAGTAGGGCACAACTCCTGGTTGCGCTCACGGTTTTTAGATATAAACAAACTAACCCCACTGGTATATGTTTTGTTAAGACATTTTCAGGCAAATGTGCTCTGTAAAGCACCGTGCACAAACGTGTGCAATAAGAATTACGCAATTATAAATTCTGAAGCGCCCATAAGAGGCTGAGATATCCCTTAAGTATTTTTACCAGGTGATGGTTCGTGATATGCAGCACGCAAGATAAACGAACAACGAACAAACGGTTTACACCAAATCTGTCATTGCTTGATGGGTAATCAGATAACAGTAACGCAGGACAGCTATAGTTGGGCAAACGTTTGACCCCGGTTATATACGTATGCAGTCGGAGAATAGGTTCTGACAATTTGAATATAATAGCTCAAGGCGTAGTGCAGTAATAGACTAATTACAATTACTTCTATCCGATAGACTAACAAGCAACATGGTGTAAATTTGACGGGAAAGGAAAAAATATCTGATGCACTTAATTTGCTGTGGAGCTATTTTCCAAACTAAAATCGAAAAAATATCAATAAATACAAACAGCTTCCAGACAAACCGTTAGTGAACACCTCATTAGAATCTTCTTGCGTACCGCATGTTAAGAATAGCACCAACTCAGTCCAGTCAGATCGATGTATACACCAGGGAACAAACGTCTGACTGTTAGGAACAATGCATCTTGGGCTCATCTGTATACGATTATTGAATAAATTTGAAAATATGCGAATACTGGGAATCCTGCTTCTGCAAAAAGTACACGCCTCAGGTAAATGCCATACTTTCTTAACGTAGTACCCAGTCGTTGGTTTGAAGTAACTTTCTTTATGGTGAATCTGTCAGGCGTCATGGACTTCTGTTTGACTTGATAGGTTGGTACTTGGAATATTGAAACCAAAATAGTGCTTACCATACCGTTAGGCAAGTATTTTAGGGTATCTTTAAAGTCTTTGTAATGAAAGCTTACAGACAATGGGTGCAAACACGTTTGCTTTAGTTTTGGCGACTGACATTGCACACATATCTAGGAAGAGGCTTTAGACGTATATCGAAAACCTATTTATTTATGACAATTTACCCAGAAGAAGCAGCGTCCCGTTTAGCGTCACCCTTGAAGAAGGAGAAATATAACCCATGCTTGCATTGAGTCTAGCTGTACACGGTTTTTGAGTTAGATGCTTTTCGGTTGGCATTAGCAGTCATAAAGTTACTTATAAGCTTACCTGGTAAATCTCTGGTGTCCTCATACGCGACATTTTTAATAAGTTTTTAGTCAAATGCACACAGTAAATACCACATGATTATCCACGATTTTATCATAGCACAGTCAAGTAAATTAAGTTCCAGAAAGGTAGCCAATTTCGAAAAAAAACAGAGGGCAGACTGCAGTAATAATACACCGGTCTTTTACTAAAACCCACTATTCAAAATAAAGCTCGTGAAGCCTTTTAACGTCTCTGCTTGACGTACGAGTGGTTTCTGCGTGCAGAAAAATAGGGTGAATGAAAGATGATGGAAGACAATCAAGTCTACATGAAACGACCATATATGGACTATTTTTGTTTGTAAAGAAATGACATAATTACATCTTGTAATCGTGAGAATTAGTTTGATACTTATTTATTCTTGATGATTCCAACACTCCTGTACAGGTGTCCAGTGGTCATGCTTCAGAAATCCTCCAATGAACTTTGACCAGGATTAACCGGTTTAACACATTTACTCCAGGAAAGATCAGCCACATCTGTGCAACATTGAACGCATGTAGTGAGGGCGTCCTTTTGATCTAGAATTATAGTCTTCTAAGGTTGTGTTGGAATAGAAAATAGTTCAAAGTTATCCATTGTGCCGACATAGGAATTCGACAGTTTTCTCGTAAATTATTCACTGACCAATTGTTTGAAATACCTCGCAAACTATGACCAGTCGCTTGCAATTGGATTTCAATGCAAAAAAACATCTCGTTTTTTTGAATAAGATATCTACCAATCAGAGTCTTACAGATTGAATTGTCATTCGTTACACGAGTGCACATTCCTGCTGCAATATCTGCAAAATGTATACTTTCATCCAGCGTATAAGGTCTCGTTTGTGAGCCTGATAGAGAAAAATTGCTCGTTCGGTTTTGTACTAGTTCAAAAGGGAGGATGAGCAAAATAAGCATTAATTTCATCACTGAAAAACCCCTAGTTGCATTGAACGTCAACCCAAGGACTGCGGTTGTTGCATTCACGTCAAAATGAAGGTGACTGTTAGTTGCAGTTTACGCGTAGAAATGAGACTTTCAAAAGGGTGTTAACAGGACATCTCAGGCTCTAACGTCGTTTGATAAGCGTCGCATTTTGCATCAAAAAGGGATCCAAAAATGGAGACTGTTCCAGCTGATTAGTTCCGTTTCACATCATACAATCAGCTCATTAACCCGTAGGTAATCGATTTATCTGCCCAGTTTTCGCTTTTCATTGTCTTCTGGTTCCTAGACTGACATGTTTGGCATTTGTGATGGTCCTTTTGGTAAACAGTTGACTCATGCGTCTTGTGATTAAATGTAGCGACACTAAACCTTCGTTGTAAAAACGTTTAGGCTGTCCACATTAATATGCTTAGAGTAAACGAGAGACAAATAACTCCTTAAATCCATAATTAACTCAGAGTTATAAAAAATGTAAGTCCAGGAACGTACGGTAGCAGACCCTTCGGATTAATATTACATGTACATGCTTAAAGTTGAATACTCAGAGAAAATGTTCAGGCAGTTTACTTTGTTTATTGAAATTATTAACATCAAATGACTAGCAATTACAATCAGTCCAGACATTCTCCGTCGAATAGGAGCATCATACACGAGTTTCATTTTTGTTGGAATTCGTCATTCGTGCACAACCTTGCTAAGACCGTGTGTCGAATTTTGAACACGCTTTTATATGATAACCGTGCTGACCACTACGCCACTGACATCGCATAAGGACGACCAAATAGCTGTATGCAGTTGTTCAGCCACATTCGTCTTTAGGTAGTGCTGGTTTACGAGAAATTTATTTTGAAGCATATATCAGACAGTTTAAGTAGGGTTGTCTGTTGTTTTTCGTTACACGAACGATATAGATGCGAAACACCCGATGTGGGTGCCCAAAAATACCGGGTAATTGCACAAGACGGTTAGGCTGTCATGCATTATTTAGTTTGCGGAATTTCATTCCGAGTTCAAAACTACTGACAAACGCTCGATACAAAGTTCACGAAGTACCATTTCAGCAACTGCTCACAGCACATGCTTATCAGTGGTTGAAAACTTGAAAAAGTATAAGACAGTTATAGATCGTTCAATGAACTATACTGTCCTCCACTTCACTGTCTTATATGCCCTGAATGTTGGTGACTTTTTGCCAGATTATAGGTTGCATTCCCCTTACTGTGCGTCCTTGAGCAGTGGGTGCAGGGTATATAGATTTTGAACCTTGTGATGACCAAGTCATAGGAAACCACGCAGGGCTGCCTTTAGGCGTCTGATCACGAATGTCTGCGCACTGGGTGTCATCAGTGGATACGCGACGAACAGATTAGGAAGTGGTATTTGATAATAAGAGGTTAGCAAGTGGACAAGCTTTTTGCTTTCTTAATTATCCCATGTAATTAAGGGCACCTATTACACAGACAACCCGAACAAGCAACGAAACCACCCATGCCACTGAGCCCACTTAACAGCCACCCTGTATGATGCTTCCAGCCATTATATTAGTGAGCCGCGAGGGCTTTACCCCGCAAGCGAACCCTGTAGTGGTCAGGACTAGTTACTGCATAGACTAGGTAAATGCAAGTGTACCTCACTAGGCTATCGGTGATAACGAAATGAATGAATGAGACAAAACAGTTACAAAGTTCCAGCAAGTTATGATAATCAAAAGGATTTGACTCACAGGAAAGTGTTCACAAATGTTCGAGATGACCACCACAATATTCAAAATTACCGGTGTCCGGAAGTGGGTGACATCACAGAGTTGCCATGGGCTGCTGAAGCACGATCAGGGATGCGACGATGTTCGTAGTACAACGGAGCTAAAAATGGGATGTTAGATCCGCGTAGTATCGTCAAACGACTGTGCAACGGAGAGAGGAGCAGACTGACGTGCACAAAATGTGTATTGAATTGCAAGGTCACTTTTATCAATTTCAGCAAAACGCAAAGGTGATATAAAAGGTTGTTGTACAGAAATGAAGCATCGTTTACATTCAAACATAAGGAAATCTCTACAACCCGACATGTGGTGATGAACGACTTGATGTCTCAACGACAGGCCATCATCCATCTACTTCAAACCTTATTCAGTCATTTACGGCATTGGCAAACAATGTTTGGTGTAGTAGAAGATAAGCTGGCATCCTTAGTACATGACCTAACCAAATCTAAAGAGTTAATAAAACAATTCGTTTAGAACTAGCTGTCACATACCTGCTTGTTGAACTTTGCGCTGTTTACCTGTTGATACTACCGGATGCGTGCAATCGAATGCAGACATCGATGGTCAACTACGTGAGGGCACTGCACGGCTTCCACGCTGAGTGGCGAGGTTTCGCAGTCGTAGATTGAAGCAGTCAACATAGTCGCCCTACTTACGTGATTCTTGGACTTGAGATAAATGTACCTGTGTTTTCAGAGATGTTTTAGATAAGCGAACACCTCTCTAACATCGGAGATACGAACTTCTGTTTCACTCCTAATACCCCCACTGCTGCTAGTGCAAATTTACAATTACATAAACCAGTAATTACTTCATTATCCAACATTAAATCAAATCAGTCTTGCGGGAGCGCTTTGCAACTTGAGTCTTTCAACCGTATCCCAAAATGTTCGGCAGAAAGCGTTCAGGATTGTCTGCAACGCTTGGAAATTGTAAAACAACCTCTTGTCATTAGCATACGAGGGATCATTCCAGCAGGTGCACGGCGGCATCTTGTGTGTGCTGTAGACAATCATCTATTATTTAATGCATGAAAAAAGTAAACAAAATTGGTAGAGATTGACAGCCTTGGAGCACGCTAGTCTTGGTACTGAAATTGATGACCGCAAACCCTAACCAGAGTCGAGGCATTAGAGTAAAGCGCCAAAACTATGTTCACATACTCGTGTAGTGAGAATGAACGATCACTCTATACTACACATGTGTAGTCAGGCGAGAGCATTTAGTTATTGGGGTAACCGGGAAAAAAGATGGAACAATGAAGTTCACTATAGCAGGAAATAGTGCCTTCCAAACATGAACTTGGCATTGGCAATCTTGACATCCCGGGCTTATTGTTATGTACAAATGAGTGTTTGTGTTCGAAACGGTATTGAATTGTATACCCATGTGTTGATTTTCTGAATAACCAGGCTTTGTGACTCCCGCGTTCTTAGCTCACAACACTTGTTTCTTACACGCCTGCGTATAAACAACTCTAAATGCTGTGCGTCGTTTGTAATAAAACGTGCAAGAAGAAAAACGCTGGACGATTTCTTAGTAGTAAGTATCGCACGCAAAATTTAAATAGTTATTATCGTAAATATTGAGTGAAAAATTCACAGTTTCGTGTAAAATCCAATACTGCAGCGGTTCTATAAGTGCTTAGAGCGTTTGGAATATTACAACTTGAATCAAAAAGCCAAAGTTTTCAATTATTCTGGTGTTGCACATCTGTATCCAAAATACTTCTAGGAAAATTGACAGAATTCTGTTAATTCGACTTGACTGAGAACTACTGACGGTGAAACCATCGATTCAGTTTGGGCGAACATTCATAGTATCTCCTCTCGAGAAGATCGGAAAAGTTGAGCACTAATCACGGGACTGTTTGGTGAAACGTCTGTGCGCTAACTTAACCGTTCCTAGCGTGAGATCACAATAATCGGTAAAACTGTATCATCAGAAGTTGGACAACAGCGCAAATGTAGGCTGTGACAAAGATATACATTACCAACGACCTCCAACAAAGAGGAAACAGGAGTTTCATATGTCCTTTCTAAGGGCCTGGTCGAAAAGTTTGGCTGAACTCGACAACAGTAATAAACTGTGGGTAATTTCCAAATTATAGTCTTTAGAAGAAAAACAACACAGTCACTTCATCTGTTCGAACCACAAGTTTTCTGTAAATTTCCCAAAATTGCACTTAAAAATTCTTTTTTTGTTACAGATTCACGCTAATTGTCGTATACGGAGGGTATACTTCAGCGATCGTCTGTATTCCGAAGAAGAACTGCCACCGGAATTCAAGCTGTATCTTCCTATACAAAAAGGAAATCAGTAACTTCTGAACAACAGAAAACAACAAAATCAGAACCGTAAAAAAACTTGTCTTTTTGACAGCATCTACTAGCAAATGTGATCAACAACCTAGATGTTACTGTGTGTTCATGATTCCAGTTTTCATGCCTGTGGGAGAAGATCCCAAATAGAATGAATGAACTATTCTTTGTATTGAATTGTTCGCATGAGAACACTAACTGGTTTTGCCCCGATCATTGTGTGGTTCCCAGTATTTGTTCTAGTACCACATATCGGGGATCATCCTGTTCAGATGGGTCTTGGCAACCTGCTTTTAGGCATCTGCATGTTACTATTATTTATGATGTTTTTATTGTTGTTGTGAAAGTTTTACTGTTATTTTTTCCTAAAAAATGTTCACCAGAGATAATTAGTGCATCTGGTTGAAGTGCCGTTTTCTAACTCTGCCTCACACTTGGAAAAGATAACCGCAGATAGCATAGGTGTTTTACACATAGAATACCATAGATCGCATTTTGAACACCTAAGACATTGCAATTTCAGTGATCAAAACTGTTGGAAGAACCTAACTGATAGGCTAGTCTCTCTCTGATTTAAAAATAGCAAAGTGTGAAAGCGTTATTTTAAGGGAAAACGAGCGATATTTTTTTTGATTTGCATTGTTAGCTATAGGTGCTTTTTAGATTCCGCATAACACGACCTGAACACTACTTCTTAGCACGATAGAAGTTTTATATGAATATATCAACCACTTATTGTCATTCTGATTAGATTTGCCAATTAACAGTGCAGTTCTCGTTTATCAAACTAACGCACAGAAACAGTTCTGGTCTTTGGATATGCTAGTCTAGTCGTGCTACTGAGGAATAGTTGAAGTAGCAATGGAAGTGTTCAGTTGGTAGAAATGAGAATCGAAGTCGGTCAGCCGATCTGATTGGGAACACGCATGGCTGACCAACTTCAATCTACTGTATAACTCAAGTCCAATGTTTTTGACGGAATTTGACCGACGGGACATTATAATTGTCTTCAAATAAAAGTACTTCAGTTTGACGAAGTCATACCAAGATCTTTATTCTGTAATGTTAAACCATCTGCAAAAATGATCTCAGGTATAGGCATCAGTGTTGCTTCTTCACCTGTCACGATTATTAGCACTATAAAAATCAATATGAAAGTCGTTTTAATGACAGCCATGTTTAACAGGGCAATCAAGGCTTTTTAACCAGTGAGTACGTCTTTGCCTTGCCATCTTGTGGTAGGTGACAGACTTTCCGTAGGCAAGCGAAGTTCATGATCCAACCGTCGTAAACTGTGGATTTTTTATTACCTAAATCATTGGATGCCAAATATCTGTTGATTTACTGTCGTGTTGCTCAGAGGACCAGTTCACTTTAAATAGGTTAACTGCCCTAGAGGATGTTAGCCGGATACCTAAAGTTTATATGCATCTTCCATATAAACGAAGCAGGTCTCTACCCTATAGTGCTACGTTCCAAACAAACACATTGTAAGTCATCCCTTTCATATCAATCGGAAGTCTGCGATACTTAGAATGACGAAAATTAACGAGTGTGCTGCAAGCTTTTGTTCTCTTTTTTGATTAATAAAGGTTTTCATTTTGGGTGTTTCATTTCGTATGGGGGCGTGACACAGTTAAACATAAAAGCACTATACCCCGAAACAATAGGAAACGTTTG